>JAHNEJ010002695.1:0-176786 GCA_022559845.1 Amorphophallus konjac | reverse complement strand
TAACGCCCCGTTGGCAAGATGGTTTAGTCGGTTTAACGCCCCGCAGGCGAAAGGGTTTTATTGGTTTAACGCCCCGTCGGCGGAAGGTTTAGTCGGTTTAACGCCCCGTCGGCAAGATGGTTTAGTCGGTTTAACGCCCCGCAGGCGAAAGGTTTAGTTGGTTTCTATTTGTTGGATGGCTGAAGGTCAGAGGTAAAAGACCATGTGTGCCTCGTGACTCTTCTTTCTCTTCTTTTCTTCTTCTTTTGTGAGGAGAGACGGGTGCAGGGACCATGTTTGCCTCATGTGTCTTTTCTTTCCTCTTCTTTTCTTCTTTTGTGCGATGAGGCGGGCTCGAAGACCGTGTTCGCCCCATCTGTCTTTTCTTTCTTCTTCTTTTCTTCTTTTGTGCGACGAGGCGGGCTCGAAGACCACGTCTGCCTCATATGTCTTTTCTTCCTTTTCTTCTCTTCTTTTGTGTGATGAGGCGGGCTCGAAGACCGTGTTCGCCCCATCTGTCTTTTCTTTCTTCTTCTTTTCTTCTTTTGTGCGACGAGGCGGGCTCGAAGACCACGTCTGCCTCATATGTCTTTTCTTCCTTTTCTTCTCTTCTTTTGTGTGATGAGGCGGGCTCGACGACCACGTCTGCCTCATGTGTCTTTTCTTCCTATTCTTCTCTTTTTTTGTGTGATGAAGCGGGCTCGACGACCACATCTGCCTCATGCGTGTCTTTTTCTTTATTCTACTCTTCTTTTCTCATTAATGCTTCCACGCCGGAGTGTATTTCTCTTAACGTGCCCCCAGGTTAGGGTGTAACTCTTCTTCTATGCCCCCAAGCAGGGTGTGTTCTCTCATGGCTTCTAGGCCCCCAGATGGGGTGTAACTTCTGCTTCTTATGCCTCCAGAGCAGGGTATACTTCTCTTCATTTTTTTTTTCGGTACAGGGTGTATTTTCTGCTTCTTATGCCCCCAGGCGGGGTGTATGTTTCTCTTCATCTTCCCCCGGCACAGGGTGTATTTTCTGCTTCTTATGCCCCCAGGCGGGGTGTATGTTTCTCTTCAAATGCCCCTAGAGTAGGGGCGTGTGTTCTTCTTTTCTTATGCACCCAAGGCAGGATGGGTTTCTTATTTACGTACCCCCGATTCGGGGTGTAACTTCATGCTTCTTATGCCCCCAGGACGGGGCGGATTTTGCTTCTTTGCTTCTGTGCCACCATGGCGGGGTGTATTTGCTTCTTGTGCACTCTGGGCATAGTGTGTTGTTTATTTTTTTTTATGCCCCCAGGCCGGGGTGTGTTTCTCTTTTTGTGCACCCAAGGCAGGGCGTGTGTTTCTTTCTTCGTGTGCCCCCTAGGCCGGGGTGAGTTCTTGTTTTGTATTCCGCATGGCGGGGTATGGTCTTTGCTTCTTCTGCCCCCATAGAAGGGTGTAGTTCTTCTTCGAGTGCCCCTAAACCGGGGTAGGTTCTTCTGCTTCTTCTGCCCCAGGGTAGGGTATATTTCTCTTTGTATTCCCCAAAGCTGGGGTGTGTTTTTGTTTCATATGCCCCCATATCGGGGTATATTTCTCCCTCAGATACCCCTAAACCGGGGTGTATTCTTTGTCTCATATGTCCCCCGAGTCGGGGTGTGCTTTGCTTCTTGTGCACCCCGGGCGGAGTATATTCTGCTTCTTCTACCCCTCAAGGCGGGGTGTGTGTCTTTTCATATATCCCTAGAGCGGGCGTAGTTTCTTCTTCAAATGCCACTAGGCTGGGGTGTAACTTTTGCTTTGTGCGTGCCCCCAAGTCGGGGTGGATCCTTCTGCTTCTTCGACCCCAGAGAGGGGTATATTTCTCTTCATGTTCCCCTAAGCCGGGGTGTGCTTTGCTTTATGTGCCCCCAAGTCGGGGTGGATTCTCTTCATGTGCCCCCGAGCCGGGGTGTATCCTTTTCTTCTTATGTCCCAGAGTGGGGTGGATTCTTTTTTTTTTTACCCCGACACACTGGGGGATGTTTGCCTCTCGTGCACCCAAGTTGGGGTGTATTGTTGCTTTTGATGCCCCCAAGGTGGGGTGTAATTCTTCTTCAGATCCCAGTAAGCTGGGGTGCATTCCTTAAGGCTTCTATGCCCCCGTGGCGGGGTGTGTTGCTTTGATGCCCGCAAGGTGGGGTGTAATTCTTCTTCAGATCCCAGTAAGCTGGGGTGCATTCCTTAAGGCTTCTATGCCCCCGTGGCGGGGTGTGTTGCTTCTTCAAATGCCCCTAAGTCGGGGTGTATTCTTTTGTGTCTTACACTCCTATGGCGGGGTGGATGAATGCTCTCTTATAGATTCGTGGCCATGCTCAGCCTCATTGCTACAAAGCATTCCCAGATAGGGGCAGCAGGAAGGTGGAACAGGCCCGGACATGGCACCATGGACTTGGACCCTCCTAGAGTCAGGCGGGATGTTGGCCTTCTTCTTGTCCTTTTTGGTCGGCGATGCTTGCCAGTTTTTTGTTTTGTCCTTTCTTTTCTTCTCTTCTTTTTTTTTGTAATAGACCAAAGGCGGGTGCGCAGGAGAGCGCTCACTCCCTCAGGGAGGGGATGAGTGGTTCGCTCCACCGCACCAATCCCACAGTGGTAATCTTCGTTCAGCACGGGTCCCGACGGGTATGGCCGTACAACCCTATCTCGTCGATTCTTTCTCTTCCCTTTTCGTTCCTTTCTTCTTTCTTCTTATCATTTCAATTTTTTTTTTCCTTCTATTCTTCTATTCTTCTTTGTTTTGGAAAGGGGGATTTGATTTCCCCTCCCTCTCTTCTTTTCCTCTTCTCTCTTTTTTTTAGCGGCCTTCATGATTCCTGAAAGCTGCATATGTCTCGGAGTAGCATCCTCGAGGCCATAAAGATAATTACGCCTGGTCCGGCTTTTCCCCCCACATGGCTGGCGAAGACAACACCTGCAATTCATCAAAGCAGACAAACATTGTTTATTAGGAGGCCATGAGGCCCCGAATCCCGGCGAAGAGATGAAGGGTGGTTCATGTCCCACCGGGCGTGCCAGAGTTGTGGACGCACTTTTTATTTGATAAAAATCGTTGTTTATTTGTTTATTGGCGTTCATTAAGTGCGTGGGCGTGCCAGTCACAAAGTGACGATTTATTGTGCGCTCGATCTGACTAATCAGACGATTGTGTGGTTCGTGTCGGGACTAGAACCCGCTGCGCCATAAAGGTCACGGCGTCATTTACATCCCCTCGGAGAGGGGATCACCCTTGATTAATCGCCGGGAAATGGGGCCTCATGGCCAGGAAAATATATCGAGAGAAACAAGCCGATAGCGGTCTCGAATCAGTCGGAAAGCCCTATGTCTAGGGAAACAAGCATTCGAAATATGTCGGTCACTCAAGGGACCATTTTGATATTCGGACGAGCGTCTGGCTTTAGAGAATCGTGATCATCACGGGGAAAACTGGAGCATATGTATGCCGGGGTACGGCAAGTTTATCGTTCAAAGGGATGGGAGGCATTCGGTTGAATCCCGGTTAGAGCGGTCGGAAACCGATAGGTTTGTTCGCCCGGTGCAAGACCAAACTACGACCATACTGCGGTGGGCCCCCCGCGGTCGAAGTCGGGCTCGCGTGGGTATCATTAATATTTCCGGTGCCGAAGGGCAGCGGGAAAGTGTCCCGGGACTAGATTCCGAAACAAAGATTTGTACATAGCTAGCCGACTATAGGCCTAGGATGTGGGTCAGGCGATGACCATGGTTGGGGCGAACCCGAGGTCCAAATGTGACTCACGAAGGTCTTATTGATATTCCCGCACGTAGGGTCCGGGGAAGACTAGAGCCGTCTCGTTCCATTCGGATTTTGTCGGTCATACACGGACCATTTTATGTTCGGACAAAGGTCCGTGTAGAAAACAAGACGGTGACGGGAGCGAATCCGTGTAAATGTCTGCCGTGAGTACGACAAGTTTAGTGCAAGTGCGGGGCTAGATCCCGATATATATGTCGGTCACTAACGGACCATCCAGTATTCGGACGAGAGTCCGTATTCGAAGCATCGAAGACAACGACAAAGACACATGGATGTCTGCCGTAGGTGCGGCAAGTTTAATGTGGGTGCGGGATCGGATCCCGATGAAGATGGGTCAAGCTGATGATCTATTGGCCCGAGGTGGTTGCGGACTATGGCCATATCGGGGTTTCCGAGGACCACGTCTGATGCCACGGGGCGTCATTACTTTTCTTTTCACGCATAGTCTTGGGAAACGAAGGTTCCAAGGTATACGTGCATGTCGGTCACGGTCGGACCATTCATTGTTCGGACGCGAGTCCACGTTTGAAGCATCGAAGATGATGATAAAACCGTGCAAATGTCTACCGTAGACACGACGAGTTTAATGTGGGGTTGCGGGATTAGATCCCGGGAGAAGCGGGTCGAGTTAACGAACTATTGGCCCGGGATGTGTTCGGATCGTGACCATGTCGGAGGCTCCGAGGTCCACGTCCGATACCACAAGGCATCATTGATTTTCTCTTTGCGCCAAGTCCGGGGGAGTGAATTGTTAAGTATGGAGCCCGAACTCGCCATCGTGCGCCCTCACACGCGGATCGACCTGCGCGGTCAGGTCGCGAGGTTCGACCTGCCCGGTCAGGTCGTGGGGGTCAAGGGGGCAACGCCCCTTGCGGGGGTTTCCGGGGGCAGCGCCCCCGGAACAAAAATTTAATTATAGAAAGGTTATGGTGTTTCCTTTTATTCTCTTATTAGCATGATTGACCTTTTATCATTATTTCTTTTGCTTGTTTATTCCCTTTTTGTATTAAGGAGGCGCGCCGGTTAGCGAAGGAAGAGGATGGCGCCGTTTTAGAGCTCAAGAGAGGAAATGGGGCGCCGTTTTAAGGTGAATAGCGAAGCACAGATGGGCACCGATTTAGGACATTAAAAGGGGGGGGCGCGCCGGTTATAGGGGCGCCGTTTTAAGGGTTGCAAGGGAGGAAATGGGGCGCGCCGGTTAAAGGGAGATGCCATAGGGCGCGCCGGTTAAGGGGGGTCCAAGCCCAGGAGAGAAGGGAGTCAAGGGCGCGCCGTTTTAACGGTTAAACAAAGGGGGGGCGCGCCGAAATTGGGCCATTCAAAGGGAGAGGGGCGCGCCGTTTTAAGGGCGCCGGATTAGAATTGAAAGGGGTGCACCGTTTTTAGATTGCAAATGGAGATGGGGCTATTGTGAGGAGGGTTAAAACGGCGCCATGGAGCGGTGGCCGCGACGGATTAGCCCCTCCCGAGAGTTTCTTGATTTTGACTGTGTGCTTTCTTTTCTTTCACCTGCAGGTTGGGTTAATGACAGGTTTATTCATCCATTTGGAAGATTAGGTTGATGAAAAAGGGGGTTTAATCATTTTTAGTCGTTCATTGAGGTGAATTAGCATGAATGCTTAAGTATTCGTTCGAAGGGTTTGATTCACAGAGCTTACTGTGTGTTGTTCTTGTTCTCAGAGGTGGTTTGTTCGTTCGTTCCTGAGTGTTTTTGGCCATGGCGAGAATCCGGCAGCATCTCCCCCGGACCGGGACTTGCCAGAGATAAAGGAGAGTCACCACACGGATTACTCCCGGGTAAACTCTCAAGAAATGCGGAACGGCCTCACGGCGGTCCGTTAGCCCAAGTGTGAGTGTGGAACGCTCGAGGGCCAGCCTACGAGAGCGACCACGGCTCACGGGTGATAACTTCATAAGCGGGACGAATGTGTGCCACGAGAGGCCATGAATGTTCATCCCCTGACGGACTCCTTCGAAGGCCATGCTATGGAGAAGCAAGCTTCGAAGGGCATGGATGAGGAGAAGGCAGAGAGAAAGAGAGGGAAGCAGAAGAACACCGTATGTTGCAAAAAGGGCTTTTCTTTTTATTCGTTTGCAAAGAGAAATACAGTTGGGAATCTACCCTAAAGCGAGAAAAGGAGAGAATACAGTAGAGGGAAAGGAGGGAATACATCGCTGGGGGAGGGGGAACGGAGCACAAGCTCCTCCCCCTCCGAGCTCACCTCTCACTCTCACTCTCCTCTCTCTTTCTTTCTTCACCTCTCTGGCATGGATGGGTGGAGCTTCCTTCTCTTCTTTTTCTTCTTCTCTTCACTGCATACAGCCGAGGGGGTTCGAGCAGCTCTCCTCTTTTTTTTTCGTCTCCAGTGGAGCATGCCTCTTATAGAACGGACAGTGGGGGAGAGGATTCCCGCCACCCCTGCCTTGCTCGCAACAACGTTGTTGTTGTGTTGGATGCTGCTGATTCGTGCCGTACACTGGCACTCATCCTAGGACGGGATGTTTGCAGGTTTGCCGGGAGGATCTGCTACTGCTGCCACCACCATGGATGCTTGTCTTCACCGTCGATGCAGCTACGTTGTCGAACGGAGGTGGAGATAGGGCTCCAGAGCATTGAATGCCCATGGAGACAGGGCTTCAGAGCATTGAATGCCCTCTAGGCACCAGGCTGATGCAAAAACAGGGTATCGGCTGGCGGATGGGATGGTTGATTGCGCGCCGGGGAAGCAGAGAATGGAATGAGGGGTTAAAACGGCGCCCTATTCAAAGGGGCGCCGTTTTAAGCATCAAAGGGGATGCCCCTTCGCGCGCCGTGTAGCCAAAAAGAAAGGGGCGCGCCGTTTTAAGAGGGGGGCGCGCCGTTTTAAGGCGCGCCGTTTTAAGGCTCCTTCGTGCCGTTTTAAGCACTAAACGGATTCTTCTCGAAGTCGCGGCCGTTTATATGAATGTCGGCATTCCCAGAATGTTCCGGTTGCAATGTATGGCCTCTGCAGTATTCCGTTTGTAGCCTCTGGGACTCGGTCCCAGATTCTGCGTGACTTTCGGTGCGTACCGAGACTGTGCCGAAATTCCCGACTTCTCTCTGATTCAGCTCTCGGCATGGCCGGTAGGAGCGTTGTAGCTGTATCTTCTGCCTGGGGGCTTCCTTAGCAGGTAGTGGACCACCAAGCGAGTTCTCGTCCTGATCGGGCGAGGCATGAGGTTTGTTCGGCATTTCCATCTTCGGCTTGCTCTCGAATGTCGAGACGTGCATGCCGTATGATCCTCATCGACATTTTTTTGGTGTCCACAGCACCCCCCTTCATGGGCCAAGGCCCTCTCATGGGCCATGAACCAACCACAAGCCCATGCTAGACTTGGACCCTTCCCACTTAGTTGGCCCATGAGGGAGTGTAACCCAATTTGGGCCTTAAGTGCATTAGTGACCCATTAGACACCTAATGACCCAAGATGGCATAAGCTCCTTAATGGACTCTACTAATGGCAACCTAGCCATGGACTCTACATTACAAATGGCCCATTGGCTTGATATAAGCCTTACAAGGAGCCCAAATGAAAGAAATTACACAATTACAATATCATACAAGCCATAACACACAAATACACTTCACCCGTGTATGGAAATCGCCTTTGATGCCCCATCAATTCTCCCCGGGTGGGAGGAACTCGACCCCGTCGAGTAGGGGTATGGCTGCTCCGGTACTCCGGCGGATCCGTCACCGTGCCACGTAGCGCGGGTATGCTCCACTCCAAGTGATCGTCACCTGCTCATTCCATATATACTCGATATGCGAACTGCTATGGGCTAATGGTGGTCACTCCGAGGGGCACTCTCAAACGGAAGGAAACAGCTCAAAGACTCACTAAGAATCACCGCTGAGTCCCTATAGGTGACTGATCCGGGTATAGAGGTAGAACCGGTCCCATACTCATCGGGTGAGTCCAATCACCTCTTACTCATAAGAGAACGATAACGAGTTTACACACGACACATGCAGACTCACCATGCACTAACACACGTATGCAAACCACACAAACAATCGACTCAAAACACACCACACAAACAAACCACACAAGGAAAACACACCGACTCATGCACGACTCTAGACGAAGGTGGTAGCATCAAGCCCACTAGGTGGCTGCATCCTGAGCGGCGGGAGAGCTCTCCCACTCTTCCCCTCCCAAGGCATAGTACTCCTCGACTAGTGCCTCATCGGCCTCGTAATCAACACACTCAGGCTCGGGAGGTACGGATCCTCCAACACCTAAGGCTAGGGTGGCGCGAGCAGGACACTCGCTGGCAATGTGGCCAAATCCATGACAGTGGAAACACTGCACTCGCGATCGACTACTCTCCCCGAAAAGAGGGGCCTTACCCTTATCATCTCGTCGGGTAGGGGGTGTAGGCAGCAATGGGGGAGGTGTAGTTGCCTTGGACAATAGTGGAGGGGGTGCCGGTGCCAGAGGACGGGCTATAGGAGCTGGGGGACGGGCAACGGGTGCCGGTGGATGGGGTGGAGGTAGATCCCGTGGTGGGGGAGGTCGAGGTCTAGGAGCAAAGTGCTCCTGACGGGCGGGCTCCTGTGGACGAGTCATGGGTCCCGTCGGGTATGAACCTAAGGAGCCACGTGTGTCACTACGGGGAGGAGCGGGGCTCCACCGGGGAATAGACTCGAACTCTCCCTCGAATTGCTCCATCTCGAGAGCAACTTGATAAGCATCCTCCAGCTTGTCCACCTTGCGACGGAGAAGCTCATACCGTAGGTGTGGGCGTAGACCACGCCGAAACCGATAGACGGTAAGGGAATCCTCCTCTGTGGCATCACATCGCAAGTAGTATTCATCAAATTCGGCGATGTAATCTGAGACGGACCGGTCTCCTTGGATGAGACTTTGCCACCTCTCTATAAGACGCTGGCGGTAGGAGGTGGGGAGGTACTTCTTCCTAAGCTTCTCCCTCATATCGGTCCATGTATTGATCGGGGGTTCTTGACGATGAAACAATAGGTTCTCCATGTTTCTCCAATAGGTTTGGGCTTGGCCTAAAAGTTTCATCCTGGCATACTTGACTTTTCGTTGGTCCGACATCTCGAACCACTCAAAATATCGGTCCATACCAGCCTCCCAATCAAGGTAGACCTTTGGGTCCAAGGACCCGTCAAAGGTGGGAGGGTCAGCCCGAACGGTCCGAATGGCCCGTTCATCCATATCTTGGTAGTGGGTACGCCGTGTATGGCGATAATCACGACCATGTCCCCGATGCTCATTATCGGACTCGTAGTCATGCACCTCGGGGACTTCGTGCCTGCTAGTAGCTACCCCTAGAACCCTTGGAGTCGCGGGTTGATGAATCGGCTCCGGTTGACCTTGTGTAGGTGGGGCGGGTGCCTGGACTGGGACAATCGGGTGTGTCTCGGCTGGTCCTTTTTCTAGTGCGGTGACTCTCCCGACCAATCCTTGAACGGACTGGTTCGACCCAGCGGCCCTATCCTCTACAACTTTCATCCTCTCTTCTAGGCGGGTGCCTAGGCCATTCACTCGAGTACTCGCTTCTTCCATCCTATCCACTCGAGTGCTTAACTCATCCATGCGCTCACTCAACCCATCCATTTTTCCCATAAGAGTTCGGAACATAGTGGCCACCTCATCGGAACTATAGACTCGGGATTCCGCCATTGGTGGTGGTGGGGGTGAGTATTGAGTACCTCGACGAGTGGACATGCAAACACACCGACTAGACGACGCCGACTAAAGCAAACACACACTAATATGATGCACCTAGACGTAACCAAAACTCGACACGTGGCGGAATTAATTGATCCGAAGATCACTCGCGCAAGTGTGCGGTCTTCCCGATAGGCGTAGCCTAACGTTCGGACAACACCTTTTAATATACCGAGTAAAGGGATGCAAATGCGAAAAGATACTTTTTTTGTTTGTTTTAAAATAATGATGACCCTAAACACGACTTAGACCGACTAATGACTAGACGTAAATGACACTTTTTTTTTCTTTTCTTTTTGACACCCTAGACTCAACCTCGCTCTGATACCAAATTGATGCGGGACGGGACCACGGACACGACAAGCTCGCGATCGTCCCTTAACGAGGGAAGCGTCGGACTTGCACGGTTGAGAAACCGGCAAGAGCTAGGGTGGTCGGCTCGCACTTTCGTGCCCGGATCGGGTCACGGGACGGTCTCGCTCACTCTCTCGCAGCAGCGGTGATATGAAATTATAGCAATCTAGGTCCTAAAACATGCTCTCTAGTAGTGGCATAAACAAGCATATATGAAATAAGCGAAATGCCAAGTGTAGGAGCGAAGACGATACCTCCACGCACTCGGCGTGGGGACGACGGGCCCGGCCGAACTCGTGCTCCCGGGACGGTTAATACATGAATAGTACTGCAATGGAATTATGCCCACTCCACGCAGAGAGGTAAAGGGCGACACAACGGGGCCCGGGAGGACCGAATACGGGTTGACGGGCGGCTTTCCGCGTAGCTTCGGCAGCACCCGAACTAGTGACGGTGGGGCCCACGTGCTGTCCGGAGGGGCCGTGTGGGACCCGGTGTCACCACTATGGTGGGGACACTGGTGGAGGCGATCCCCGGGCTGGCGGCACGCTGGAACGTCGCCCGGAGGTCGGGCGGCTCCGATCGGCACCCGTCGGGTTTGCTGTCCACGGGCTGGTTGCTGCTGTTTTGCAGCGCACGCTCCGGCGAGAATGGGCGCTGCGATCAGCCCCGATGTCGGATCGACACGAGACTGGCGCCGTTGGAAAGCTACCTTGAAGTTCTTCAACCTAGGCCCAAAGATCTGGCCCGGATCTGCTCGGATCTTGACTTATGGAATTTTCAATCTTCTGTTGTACAGTAACCAAAGACTCAGGCCTACAGAGGACTTGACTATTGATTGCCTTTGACCGTGATGTGGATGTCCGAATTCGAAGATGTGTTCTTCATCAAAGTTGTTAGAGATTGAGATGGGAAGATGGAAAAATTGGTTTGGACATGTTTGGAGGTGTCTATGATTTTCTGTGATTTGTTCAGTGGACAAAGGTTGGATCTGGGATCTGGCTGAAAGTACTGTAGCTCCGGTAGAACATGAATTTTGAAAAATAGGTAGAAGGATGATAAAAATTTAAGAAAAATTTTGGTGGTAGGGGACGATGGACAGAACACACAGTTAAATTGGGAGGTCTAAATAAAATCAAAAGGGTGGTCGAAGGTGGAGAGATCAGGGCTACTGTTACTGTAGACAGTGACAGAACAGATCTGAAATTGAGAGTTTAACGAAGAGGAAACAATATGAAACGGGGGCTTTTGAACCTGAATTTTTTTATGGAGAAGGGGATATAAGATAGGAACCAACCCTAAAAATTTCACGTCGATTGGAACTCGTGGCTGGCTTGAGGAATTTTTGAGCTGCACCTCTGTCCAGCAGTACAGAACACCGAAGACGATCCCGTGGCGGCTCGAAGGCGGCACGAACGGCGGCGGCGGCGGCACCGACGATCACCGGAGGTGGGGGAAAGGTGATACCACTCTAGAATGGAGGTTTGGGAAGAGAGAAACCAGAGGGAGAGGAGCTGGGGGCGCAGCTAGCTTCACAATTTCACCAAAATTTTCTGATTTTCATTGAATTTCTCATGAAAAATACAACATTATATAGGATGCCAACCTAATCCAACCTCAACCCTTGGATCTAGGGGTGTGGATTGAAGGGCTGGGATGAGGTATGACCAACCACAAAATACAATATTTAAAGGAAGCCAATTCCTAATTTTTACAACATGTGGTCAAAGAAAGGAAGGAAAGAAAGAAAAAAAACTACACAACGTAGCCTAATGGAGCCAAAAGAGGGGGCGCCCCCCTTCATGGGCCAAGGGCCTCTCATGGGCCATGAACCAACCACAAGCCCATGCTAGACTTGGACCCTTCCCACTTAGTTGGCCCATGAGGGAGTGTAACCCAATTTGGGCCTTAAGTGCATTAGTGACCCATTAGACACCTAATGACCCAAGATGGCATAAGCTCCTTAATGGACTCTACTAATGGCAACCTAGCCATGGACTCTACATTACAAATGGCCCATTGGCTTGATATAAGCCTTACAAGGAGCCCAAATGAAAGAAATTACACAATTACAATATCATACAAGCCATAACACACAAATACACTTCACCCGTGTATGGAAATCGCCTTTGATGCCCCATCACTTCTGCCCCAGAAACAAATGACACTTGACGGGGAGTCACATAGTCTGGCATCGGTGGAGGGAACCAGCTGTCGGGCTCCGCCTTCTTCTTTTCCTTGTCCAGGGTGACTTGGGGAGCTTGCTTCGGCTTCTCCAGATACAAATTGGAGTCTGAGAGATGACATTCGAACACCTCAAAAGGGTGGAGGTCAGCAAAGATCCTCTCCTCCTTCCCGTTGCCGGGATACTTGATGCATTGATGTAGTGTAGACGGCACTACCCTGTTTTGGTGTAGCCAAGGCCGGTCGAGCAATGCTTTGTAGGAGGTGCTGGAGTTAATCACATGAAACTGGACCTTAGTTGTGAAATCACCGAGAGAGAGGTTAAACTTTGCAATCCCCATGGAGACCTCGCACTTCTGGTTGAAGCCAGCAATCTTAACATTCTTGACCTCGATCAAGTGTACATCAAAGTAATGTTTTTGGTATATCCGATAGGGGAGTATGTTCACTGCCACCCCGGGGTCAATCAATACTCTGTTGATGGGATGCCCATTCAGTTGCCCCCTCATGTAAAGTGGCCTATTGTGATTGCAGGTAGGTAGGAGCATATCTTCTTCTGTAAAAGCCACAGCTACCTCGGGTGACATCTCTGCAAGGTAGGCTTCCACATATGCTGGTGTCTGGAGCGCTGTGATGACGGCCTGCCGTGTCTCTTCATCTAGGGACATGATCTCCCAGACGGTGAACCTGGCTGGGATCTTCTTCAGGTGCTTGACTATTCTATTGCTAGCTCGGATCTCGAGCAACTTCATCTCTTTAGCTCTACTGCGCCTGCCCCCAGTCTGGGCCTGGGGAGCCGGCTCAGCGGGTGCTTCCTCCATCGGGTCAGGTATCGCTTGAGCTTGCGGGGCCTGTTGGGTCACTTCCTTCTCTTGCATGAACTCGGCAAGGTTCGGGATGTTGTCATGTTCTTCCCTTAGCCGAGAAGGAATTACTACCAGCGGGGCCGGGAGGCTACTTGCTTCCTTGATCCGCTGAGACTCGCGGCGGCATGACTGCCTTTCCCCTTGAGTCGTGAGAAACTCAATAAATGAAGGTATACTCCGGCCGACCGGCTCTCCGGGATAGAGACCCGAGGGAGGGGGAATCTCCATGCCTTGGACCCTAGGTTCAGGGATATGATATGGATGTTCTCCCCTGAGCAGGATGTTGTGGTTGGCCTGAGGAGGGCGTCCCCATTTCCTCCCCGACCTAGTGGCATGCTGGGAGGTGGATGCTTCTGCCTGATTCACTTCTGATGGTTCAACGGGCGACTCTTGCTCTTCTTCCCCCAGGGAGAGGGCAGTATCAAATAAGGCCGAGAGGGTGTTGCAAGGGAGAACAACGCCGCTCTTCTTCTTGTTTCTGGGCCTTCTCTGCTTCCTTTTCTTCTTTTCTTCAGTGGCTGGCAACTGGCCTTCGGGGGGTTCACCCCATAAGAGAGGCTCTCCCTCTGCCTCGGCTTCTGCCCCCGGAGCTAATTCAAGTGACTCGAACTCCTTCCAAGGGACATACTCCTTCAGCTCCACAGGCTGGATTTCGGGCTGTTCATAGTCTTCGAGCCCATCAATAATGGCCTGGAGTCTTTCCACTGTAGGACTGGTTTCTTTGTGCACCCGCATCGGGACGTGCTTTTTCTTGTTGTAAGTGGGACGCCTCGTGACCAGCCGGGGGGCTGTGTCATGCAAAACAGGCGTCACTGGTGGCGGTGCTGGTCGGGATGTGACACCTCTTATGTGAACCTCCGGTGTGGGTCGGGGAGCCTGCCTTCTTTTTCTATTCCTTATCGGCGCGGTCTGCCAGCCTCCTTGATCTTGAGCCGGCACCATGACGAAGGCTTCATAAGTGGCCTTTGTGCTGGCCCCCTCCCATTCTTCAGGTAGCTGCTGGTATAGAGACACCATGTTGACACTAGTACTGAGGCTCGGCATCTCGTGCGGCTGCGGAGGGTCTATCTTGTGCTCCCCCATATCCAGTTCTCCCTTCCTGATCAAAGATTCGATGACATCATTGAAGATGTAACATTCCTCGATAGTGTGCCCCAGCATCTGATGGTACGGGCAGAAACGAGGATCGTCCTTCTTCTTTATGTCACCGGGCCTCTTCGGTTCTGGCAGTGTGATTTTGTTGTATCTGGTGGCCCATTCAAACAAGATCCGGGACTTTTCTCGAGGAAAAGAATATAACTTATTCCTCATCTTCTCCCGCAGGGAAGGACCTTCCCGCCGCTCAGCAGACCTGGCTGGAGGAGGATTGGTCGTCTCCTTAGCTTTCTCTGTCTATTTCTCAAAAGCTTCGAAGTCCAATGTGTGGACTTCTAGCGGTGTCGGTCTCTTTTGGGCCTGCCTGGCCCTCTGGCTTGAGGTGACTGGGGTAGAAGAGTATCGAGAAAGGAACGCCTCGATCTCTGCTACTATGTTATTTAGACGGTCAAATTACCGCACCTCAGCGCCGATCATCCTCTCAAGGATTTCCTTCTTCAGGTTCTGTTTACAAATTTACACTGCATCCTCCTGATGCGGGGGACGTCTACATCTCATACTGAGATTTCTCCACCTCTTTATGTAGTCGAGAGCCGACTCATCATTTCTTCATCTCGTGGCGTAGAGTTCTGCCACGGTTACCTCCCGCTCAGCTATGTAGAACCTTTCTTTGAATTTCTTCTGCATGTCGGGCCAGTCTGCAATAGACCCGGCGGGCAAGCTCGAATATCACTCAAAAGCAAGCCCGGTAAGTGTCGAGCCGAAGAATTTGAGGAGGTAGGCCTCATCTGCAGCTAGATCCCCCATAACATTCACATAGTAGGCAATGTGCTCCCTGGGAGACCCTTGCCCATTAAACTTCTCAAACTTCGGCGGCTTGGTGATGCCGGCCGGGAGCCTCCTCGCAGCATAGTGTGTCGGATAAGGTACCCGATACACATCAAAGGGCGTGCGATCACCATCGCTCCTTTCTCCCAGCTTCATGTCTATCATCTGTTCTAGCATCAGTCTGTTCACCGTTGCCGGGTCCACCGGGTTCGGGTAGAAATGAGACGGTTGCGCCAGTGGTGTGGTTAACATTGTCGCCTGAGGTGCAATGGTGGATCCCTGGAACGGCAAGTTCTGTGACGGGGCCGGAGTTGTATGATGTGGCTGATGCAGGGGTATGCCCCCGGTGTAGCTGGGGATCGGTGGAGACACCGTCGCCTGCGGAGAAGCTTCTGAGGCCTGACCGCTGCCTGCAGGGGTCTCTGGTAATGCTTCGGTTTGCCCGGATGTCGAGGGCTGAGCAGCTCTGTCGGTCAACTGCTTCCTTAGCAACTCTATCTCCCTTTGATATTGCTGCATCATAAGCAATACAGCTGGGTCACTCATGGAGGGGCTAGGGGTGCCCCCCCTTTCTTCAGCTGGCGTCTCTTCGGACGACATGGATAGTCCTCCCGTGATGCCTTCGATGATGACATTGGTAGCCAGGGCCATCGAGGACTCCCCATAGTCAGCTCCTTTAGTGTGAGCTTGTGTCTTCTCAGTTGCTGCTTTCCCTCTTCTGGTGAGAGGTCCTGGCCTTGCCGCAAGCCTGGCCATTTCTCCGGGTTCGGTCGGTAAGGCCCCATACCGGCCAAATACTCCTGCCATGTTGCAGGTATAGACCTTTAGGTCCCTGCCTCTTCCTGTCGCTCTTCTCGACAGCCTGCCTGGGAAGACCAATCTGTCAAAGACCGATCCCCGCGGCCTCACCTCTTCCCTCAGCGGGGACTGATAGCGCTCCTCGGAGCAGTTCCTCGACTCGGCACTAGGTGCGGGTCGGATTTCTTCTTCTTCAAATGTGGAGGCCACTGCCCCCAACAGTCTCTGGCGACCCAGGGGAGTGCTCCCCGGACCCTGCAAGTAATTTCTCATGGCCTGCTCCATTTCTTCCCAGTCTTGATCAGGAGGAGAGGCGGGTGATACTGCCATGCTGATAGCAACGGGCATGTGGGCTACAGGCTCCACATGGGCAGCCTGATGGTGACGTCGGTGGGGTCGACGGCGGGTGTTCCCCGGCGGGACCAGTGTGATCGATGCCGGTTGGTAGACAGGGGCCGATGTCTTGACCCGGTCTGCCTGCTGAGCCCTTGCCGGGTGAAAGGTGCTGGGCCCTGCTCGGGTTGGTGAAGTGCCCCGGGCTGCCTTGGGAACCCATGCCCGCTTGCCCTTGGTCAGCCTAGGGGCCGGTTGGTGCTGTGGAACTGTGGCTGGAGATGCGGGCATAATACTGCCCTTCATCTTCCCCAGTGGCTGAAAAGAGTTGCGCACTGGTACAGTGGGTATGATGCGATCCGGGATCACCTCGGAGCGTTGCCCGGAAAGATGCACCCGGAAAGTTCCGACGACAGTAGACTTGCCGGTGCTGGACACCCGGCCTCCGGGTGATGCAGTGGCATGGCTCCTCCGGAGCCTTCTTTGGTGCGAAGCCGAGCTTGGGCGTGACGGGCCGGCATTCTGGTGCACATGGTGCACATTGCAGCCCAGCGTCTTCACGGGGACAGTCTTGGGAGATTCGGCCATTGGTCGGCCGGCAGTAGCTTTGGTGGCCCCCTGGATGGAGGCGTTACTTTCGATTCCGTCAGACGCCTAGACGTCCAGCAGGTTCGCGAAGGCCACTCCCAAAAAGTTGGGGAAGTCAACTGAAGGAGGGAAGCTCCCAAAGGCGAGAGGGACGACCAAGTAACCGTTCCGCACATGGCTTTCGACAGGCTGCTGGCCGAAAGCGAGGGCCATCTTGACGTTCGGAATGCAACCTGCATTTGCAAATTGAAGAATTTGTATTACAAGAAGGGGGCGGTGGAGCCCTTAATTCCGACAAAGAGATGAAGGGTGATCATGTCCCACCGGGCGTACCAGACTTGTGGACGCAGTTATTTTCCGCTTATTATGTCGTTCGTTCGTTTGTTTATTTAAGTGCGTGGGCGTGCCAGTTATGGAGTGACGATTTATTTAGGCTCCGAAGAGCCACGGGTGCGCTCGATCTGACTCAGTCAGGCGATTGTGTGGTTCGAGTCGGGACTGAGACCTGTTGTGCCATAAAGGTCACAACGTCATTTACATCCCCTCGGAGAGGGGAATACCCTTGATTAATTGCCGAAAATAAGGGCTCCACGACCAAAAGAAATACTAACAGATGCAGGAAGGAAACAACCGTCAGGCTATGCGGTGAGCCCGAGGTGAGGGCATGAATGCTCGGATTATGTCAGTCCCCGATGGACCATTCCATGTTGGATAAGAGTCCATGCGGAAAACAAGACGGTAACGGGGGGGACGAATCCGTGCGAATGTCTGCCGAGGGACGGCAATTTTAATATAGGGAGGAAGGTCAGATCTCGGTGGGGGAGGGGACCCTGATGAGATATTGGCCCGAGGTAAGGCCGAGCGGTCACCATTACGAGAGAGAGGACTCCCGAGGGTGAAGTTCGGCTTACAAGAGCATCATCAATATTCCCGGATTTGGAATCCAAGAAGGGGAGATGAAGACCATGTCGTTATGTTCGTGAGTTGCCTTGAGTGACATGTATCATTACCGCTCATTTGTTAGCATCACTTCCTTTGGTTAGCTTCTCTTCGCTTATTGTTTGGTTGGACTTACCCCCCCCCCCTCTTTTGTTTACTACTCCTTTTATTATATCTCTTTTTTTATATATACATAATCATTGGAGAAATGATGGAGTGTACCGCTGAAGGCCGAATTAGGAGCGTGCCGCTGAAGGACTAGGAAGCGTGTCGCTAGAGAGCTGAGAGTGTGTGTCGCTGAAGGGTGTACCGCTGGAGGTAGAAAGTATACCGCTGGGACTGGAGGCTAGGGTGTACTGCTGAAAGGAGTGGGCTAGGGCGTGCCGCTAAAGAGTGGGTAAGGAGTGTACTGCTGAAGGGTTGGTGAGGAGTGGGTAAGGAGTGTACCACTGAAGGGTTGGAGGTGTACCGCCAAGAGGTAAAGGGGAGTGCACCGCTGAAGGGATGGCCCAGGGTTTAAGAGAAGGTCCCTTGCCCAGCTCATGTCTGATGGAGGGTCCCAAATGGTTAAGCTTCCAATTCCCTGTTATGAGATTGAACCCCAAGTCATGTTCAGTAATGCAGTTCTTGGAGTCTTGTTCAGCCAATCCCTGGAGCTTTGTATAGTCCTTTTAGTTGATTAACATGTCTCATTGTTGCTTAGTCCATCTGTTTGTTGCTTCTTTTCATCTTTTAATTTATTATTATTCCTGACGAAAATTCGGCAGCACCTCCCCTTGACCCGGGAGGTAAGGGAATAACAAGGGACATGCCCACAAGGGGTGACATGAACCAACAACTGAAGTGGGTGCCTGAGCAGCCACCTTTGAGGAAACTTCAGAAAACTCGGAGAAAACGCCGAACGATAAACCGGTAGACTGGTGCAAGCTATGAGTATACCGGAGAAATGATAATCAAGGTGTGCCGCTGAGGCAGCCTGAGAGTGTGCCGCTAAACAGACCAATAGTGGAGGTGTGCCGCTGAACAGGCCCGTACGGGGGTGTACCGCTGAAGTAGCCAAGGAAAGTGCGCTGCTGGGCGGCCAAGGAAGGAGTGTCGCTGGGCGAATCCAGGGAAGGCCGTGCCGCTAGACGGACAAATGAGAGGGGTGTGCCGCTGGGGGCCTGAGTGGTAGGGTGACTGGGAGCTTGAATGTATGTACACTGTGGTCTCTGAAGGAAGGGCAAAGGGACACTTTGGTCAGTGAGCGGATGCTGCACACCGAGTAGAGGGCCATAGCACTCTAAAGAAGCTGCATGGGAAGGAATAGTGGGGGATTACGTTGCAGAATATCACTGAGAGGAGGAGGAGGCCAGCCTTACATTATCAAGCCAGAAACACTAGCTACCAAACAGGGTAGATCAATGCCGTAGGGAGGATAGGCGAAACAGAGAGTTAGAAGGTTGGAGAAGGATGTAACTCACGAACCGACGGTGAGGAGGAAAACACAAACACAATAAAAAGTGGGAACTAAAGGTATTCATTCATGGAGAATTCAAATGACAAAGGTCGTGACCCGGAGGCCAAGCGTAATACAATGCATCCAAATCAACAGGGAGAAAGAAAAAAAAACTACGTAGTGACAAGAAAAGGAAAAGAAGGTTTGGGAGAGGGTTGGGACGAGGAAGGGGGATCATCCCCTTCACTGCACTCCTTCCCTTCCTCCTCCATTACACATAGCCTTTCCCTCTTTTTTTTTCTCTCTTTCTTCTACCTTCTTCTTCTCTTCTTCTCCTTCCTCTGCTGCTCTCTTCGGAAGTGGGAGGTCTCCGCTTGTGTCTGTCTCTCTATCTCTTCTCCTTCTCTTCCGTGAGAGCCCCTTTTATACGTGGGCCGTTGACGGGGAAGCCGCATGATGGCACTGCCATCCAAGGTTGACTTCGGTATCTTCCTCGTCAGGTGAAGATCTCCTTCATCCAACTAGAGGGCAACACCAAGGCAGGTTGCTAGCTGGCGTTGACATGACCACGCTGCGCGCCAATGGGTTTGCCTACTGACCGTTGTGTCTTCTGCCGGGTCGTGCCGTTCAGGGGATTCAGCGCTATGCCGCTGGGGGCTGAGGGGCCGTGCCACTGAGGGGAAAAACGCCCGTGCCGCTGGGGGCTGAGGAGCCGTGCCGCTGAGGGGCAAAACGCTCGTGCCGCTGGAAGACACCAAGAAGGGTGTGCTGCTGGGGCAGCTGGCAGTGTGCCGCTGGAGGCTCTTCAGGGGGCGTGCCGCTGAAGGCAGTTGAAAAGTGTGCCACTGGAGGCTCTTCAAGGGGGCGTGCCGCTGAAAGTCCAGGGGGCGTGCCACTGGGCAGTTGAAAAGCGTGCCGTTGGAGGCTCTTCAGGGGGCGTGCCGCTGAAAGGCCAGGGGGCGTGCCGCTGGGGCAGCTGAAAAGCATGCCGCTGGAGGCCGTTTGGAGCGTGCCGTTGGAAGGGGCACTAGCTCTTGATTCAGGGGCTTAAGTTGTGTCTTCTTCTGGGGTATCTCTTCACCGTTAGGGACCCGAGGGTGGGTCCATAGCAGTGCGTAAATTCAGGAGGGATATCCTGTGTTTTCTCTGTCATTTAATGTGCCCGTGCAAATGTCAGGATTTGCCGGACGATAGTATTCTTCCGGGGCCCTGGGTGGCCAGTCTCCCCGAGTCTTCTCCCTTTGACTTTGGCGTTAATGCGGGGCTCGGTGGGACATATGAACGTACAATTTTATACGTCCACAACGGTCCAAGGGTAGACCTCTTGGCCTCGTGGCGGCCTAGGGTTAGATCGCTAGGAGATTTCCATGCTTGCAATGTCGGGTTCGCGTTGTGTTGGTCTCCGGTCAACCCGGTTGTGACCTAGTGGTCGACCTTCGGCCTCGTGACTGTCCCAGACACCCCGTGGATTCCGTGTCCATGTTTCTAGGGTGTCTGGAGGTGCCGTGCTACCTCGATTAGTGTGCCCATAGGTGTGCGTTCTGGGCTTTATGTTACGCTGGATCGAGTCACCGTGGACCGGTGTGTGCGCGGTGGGGTTTCCCCCGCATGTCGTGAGTTTATCCGGAAGATGATTCCCGGGTGGGCCATGTGTTTGTCCTTGAACTGCGAGTCCAGTCATCCAGCCTGGAGTTGGAGGTTTCCCGCTTTTCTCTGGGATGGGGAATCAGCGTGACGGCTTGTGAGCTACCTTGGGAATCGTGCTTCTGTGCTTTCCGCGTGGGCCATGTGTGTGGCCTTGGACTGTGAGTCTAGTTGCCCAGCCCGGGACTGGAAGGTTTCTCAGTTCCCTTCTCGAGGGAATGGCCTCGGCAACTCGTGAGCTGTCTCGATATTCGTACTACCGTGATTTTAAACCTAGAGATTAGGCTAAAAAGATTGACGGCTTTGTGCTGTTGCGTACGACGGTCTTGACCCCGAGTCTTGTGACTCAAAGACCATTGGATTTAGTGAGTCTAGAGGACTGTCCAGAGTCTAGTGGCTCGTCACCACTTGGTCCTTCTCGACTTTTGCATAGGGTGCGTGCTTGTTTCTCAGAGTTTCTCCTTGAAGAGTGGTCACACCAGTGACTCCCCACTAGTCATAGCCTTCCGACACGCGAGTGGTCCCATCAGGGAGTGGTGGCGAGGCTACCCAGAGAGACTGTTTTTAGACTGGTTTTCATTGGGCCCCACGTCTTGTAGCCAGAGTCCGACTGAGGGGAAAACCAGTCAGAGGGCTAGACCTGGGACGCATGGTATGTGTGTGCACACGTGGTTGGGGGCGGTTGGACTCGCGCTAACGAGCGCAACCCCAGCTAGTCACTTGTTCTGTGGTTACTTGTACGGTGTCTCAGTTCCCGCTGGGCCGGAGCGAGACACCTGAGGCACGGACTAAGACATCAGTGGACGCATCCGGCCTTGCTTCTGGTGGGTAGGTACTCCTGTCACGCGAGACGTGACTCTCCTGCTTCCGGATTCCGTTTCCCGTCTGCAAGACATGGTTTTCTGGACCGTCCAGTATTTTCAAGATAGTGGTCAGAGTGCCAGTAGCTTTACCGAGGTTGCGTCTTGTTAGCATGGTGCCCGCGACCAGGTGGTCGGGGTTGCACCTTGGACAGCTTGTCCAGGTTGGCCTTGTCCTGGGAGACAGGCCTCTACGGCGGGGTTGCCGTGAGTTTTTCCTCGGTAAGTAGTGTTAGTGTAGTCCGGTTCCCGCTTGTGAGAGCGAGACTTCCTTTCCGATACAGTAGGAGTAGCTATAGTGCCGAGTTTTGACCGGCCACCGTATTTACTATTCCTGTTACTACTGTTGTTCTTGTAGTTACTGCTTTCCGTGTCGCCGTTGTTCTCAGTTGGGGTTCCGCGGGATCCCTACTAAGTCAGTGACAGGAGGCTCACCCCTGTGTTTCAGGTGCGGCCGTTCTTCCTCGAGGTTCGAGGGTGCTGTGCGGAGATTCTTAGTTGCCAGCTTGCCGGGCCGAGTGTTCACTTGGCATGTGGTATGCTTTACTGCTTTAGACTGTACTTCCTGTTAGACTGGACTATGTTGTAATAATTGTTTATTTATTTCTGTTAACTGTTGAATTGTCCTGCCTTATCTCCTATTTCTTTGTACCTCCACACTCCTTTTAGCCCTTCCGAGTCCTCCCAATTCGTGGGCGACGGGTCAGGATTCGAATGGTATCGGATTCTTTCCGGTATCTGGATCTTGGATCATCACACAGTCTTTCTACATCTTCTATGTTTGCCCATCTCAGTAGAAAGGTGCATTCGTCAAGATTTGAGCAACTCAATAGGTTCCACTAACCCCTGGGGTTCCAAGCCCTAAAATTCCAATCTTTAAGGCTAGCTACTCTTAGGGACTCTACTGTTAGGATGCACAACACCACAATCAACTCCCACCTCTATAGTCCCATCTCTCTTTTTCCATACAGTTGATGTACATGGTTCCTATTCTAGGGCCATCATGTCCTGAAGTTTGATTATGACCTCTGGGTCGATTTTAAAATATTTACCTGAGCCTGAGGACCTCCCCGTGGGGATCATTATCTTGGCTTAAGGGTGATTAGATCAAGTTTAAAATATGGGTAGAAAAGGTATTTAGGCTGGGAGCACTTTCATAGAGTGGGAGACAATGCTCAGAATAGACAATGCTTAGAAGACCCTATTCCCGAAGAGAGTGTAAAAAACCAATGGATGGAGGGGCCGACTAGATGGTAAAGATTCAAGCTTTCCCCTCGGAGATCACAAGATGAGCTAGAAATGTCCCAGGAACGGAATCAACCTTTCCTCGAAGACTCCGGATCAGTTTGCCACATCAACTATTCGGGGTGATTCACAAGGCATAATGAGAATTAATAGATGTTGTAATAGGGGGAAGGAGGACTTACAAAAGGAAAAAGGGGAGGTTTCCCACAGCTCTTCTGCCAGGGAGACCAGCCAAGAGTGGGTTTCTGATAATTGAGTGTCCTTCACTCTTGAGAGTTCCAGCTTGTGACCGCCACAATGCAAGGGATTAACTTTTCCTTGTGTTTGATTGAGTTGTACTGCTGTACAGCCCCATGGAATTACTCATAAAATGAGTTGTAATCTAATAATTAGTAGAGTTTCTGGATAAGTGCAAAAAAAAGAGCACTGAACATTGACAGAAGTTCATTACTTTTGGTAGGTTTCATAGGCTACAATTGGGGAGGAGGGGAAGTAAAAAAAGTGAGCAATTGACAGTAAGTTGGGTTCACAAATGTTTGTGTAGCAAGTAATAATTGCTGCAAACTCGAGTGTACTAATTTTTTTTTAAAAAAAATAATATAGAGAGGTTGGGGTGGACTTGAGGTCTGTGTCCGTAAGTCTAACTTGTGATTGGATGGTTCAAAGCATTAAAGAAAAAAAGATTTGACATCTTAAATGGGCCAAAAGTGGTCGACCCATAATTATTTTCTATTGTTTATTTTTTAGATTGTCCAATCATAGTTTGAACTTCACGGATGTATACCTCAAATCAGCCCTGACCTCTGCATACTTTTTCAGAAAAATAAAACATAAAAATTCACTCCACATCCCAGGTGTGCAGTGACTATTGCTCATATTTTTTTACGTAAAAGATGAGATCTTCCATGGGCCAGGTTGGGGTGATAACAAGGGCCATCAAAGTCATGTACTGATATAGATGTTGGGCCTGCTGTATAGGCCCACCTGACCTTTTGATGCCACAATGCCATGCTTTTGTTATGTAGGGATCTTTTGGGTAAACTAAAAGAACTTGCATATGTGGAAAACACTATGGAGGACCACCTTTCTTGTCTGAGAACCACACAGGCACCTGGTTACAGACAGTGGGATATAATGGACTGGTCAGAGGTGGTGTGGTACAAAGGCCTTCTCCATCATGACTAGAGCCCCAAGGCTCATACACCCTCTGATAACATCAAATGAGATGGAGAATGCAATGGCAAGAGGATGGAGATAAACTTTGGCTCCAACCAATGTTAGGATTCTAGTCAGTGTTTGATGGGAGGAGTTCTCCTTGGGATGTCATTTTCATCTTCTACCTCTAGCAAGAGAAATTGATGAGTGGCTGTAGATCAAATAGATTTGGATGGACACAGCATTCAACTGTTCCCTTTGGACCCCCAATTTTCTCAGGTAAAGTTTGATGTTAGAAGTTAAAAGATGACAGATCAATGGTTCTTAAATCTAGTTTCTCCATCTAAAGTACTTTCTCCATTTTTCGGTTGGTTGGGGTTTAGTTAATTCTATAAGGGCCTGATGGATAAATGGATAGGGCAACTTATTCGCCCGCCGATCACATGCCAGTGACAGGGGGCTATTCACAGGTAACATCACAAAACGGATTTGATGGTCGCGGGATTAACCGGATAGAGTAAATCTTTTCTTTCTTATTTTGTCCAGTAACTCGGGATTGCATATTTAAGTTGACAACTCGAATACGTCACCTCTCTCGGGTAAGTTGCAATGTCCATTTATCAAACAGGCCAAGGCTATATCATTAATAGAATTGTCTTTTTTGATGGTAGGAAGACTGATAGAGATTGATGTATAGAGGGAGGTCAGTTTTGACCGACTTCCTAATCGACTCCCACGACCAACGTCGGCCATGATTGCCAATGTGTTTGGATCGATTCCCATTACATTTACCAATGAGACGTAGGAATTATTCTTGGGAGTCAGGTTGTAGGTCATCTGAACCCAGAGAAGATCAGCTCCCTCTAAACATTGGAGATGTGATGCGGGCACACGTCACATTGGTCGATTCGATTGGCTGGTGCAGTTTGGTGGTGTTGAATTGAAACGATTGGGTATCCGGTCCATGAAAGGCTCAAAAACAATTCGGGTAACAAAAATGCTAAGTGTGTACACTAAGTAAATCCAAGTTAATTACACACCTTGAGTTGTGCACTAAGTAAATTAATTGTTTTTACAAAAATATTATGACGTAGATCTCATGTCTCCTTAATTTATCGTATAAATCACATCCCCATCTAAAGATTTTTAAAAAATAAAAATAAAAATCATATTTAATAAATAATATTAGACTTACTTTTTTTTGAATCGATTCTTTTATTTTAAATTTTAAACTATCAGATGGAGATGTGTATTATACATTAAATTAAGGATATGGCCCCCACGTTATAAAAAATTTTCAAAACAAAAAATAGGTTGCTTGGTGCACACACAGTGTATGTAACTGGGTCGGGTGTCCACCAAGCATAACTCTTTCGGTGAAAGCAAGCAGGTTTGCCAAATCGGTATGGGACGATTTGAACCGTCCGTCCTAGACCGTCCCTGTCACAGACCGGGACAACCGATCTATGAGACGTAACTGGGACGTTTTATATTGAATGTGTTCTGTAGGTCGGTTGGTTAAGAGACCTCACGTTTGAATGTGAGGTCCTCGGTTCAAAATGGATTTTCATTCGGTTTTTTGAATAATTATTTTTAAAAAATATATTACAAAAGACAGCGCAAAGGTGAGATTCAAACCGTGGACACTCATTTAAACAACATATCATTTAATCAACTGTGCTACAAAATTAATTGAGTTATATTATATTAGAACATATACATATAATATATATTTTTTATCTCGATACGCAATGGTACCAACCCGTACTGTATCGTCCCAGTGAAAGATCGAGATAGAATGTACGAACGGGTCGACAAACCCTGAAAGCGAGGGCACGACATCATGATTTTAAATTTGAGATTTTTAGTTTTCAACCCCATAAATTTCATATTTATGGATTAGCCCCAGCAATCCAGATACTTAGAATCTTATTATTTAGTAGCATATCTTATATCATTACCTATAAGCCACTCATGTGTTTACAAGAAAAGCCAAAAAAAATTGGAGAAGGTGTTTATCAAATAAATGTGTATCTGAGAAAAGCTTATAAATGAATATCTTAATTGGAGGGATAATCCATGAATATGAAAGGTTGTAGGGGTTGAAGACTAAAACTCCCTTTTAAAGTATTGGATCCACTATGGATATATATTACTCTATATGGGTCTTTTATCGGATTTTGGATCGAGTCAGACCCGGAGTTTTCAAATGGGAACAGATCGGCAATGTGTAGGCTCATTCAAGTTCAACGGGGCTACTCTACTGACAGTAAATTTAAAGTCTATGTATTAGCTTTCCAGTTTAAATTTATATGTTTGCTTCATCCACTTAAAATCCTTTTTGTCAAGTTTTGTAGGAGAGTAGTACGGAACATGTATATATACATTTTGTATGATGACGCCTAGCTTCGTCGGGTGATGGGCCGAATAAGAAGGCTTCATTTCGGCTGGCCTCCGGGAGGAAGAAAGAGCAACCGGAGGATTTTAAGGGCTTAGTCCACAACTCTGGTGGCTAACTCAGAATAAGAAAGGCTGAGTCCTGAAACGGGGAGAGCTAAAAGCATAAAGAACGATTGAATCCAAGATGTGGGTTCCAAAAATTATATCATTAAAGTTAGAGATAGGGCGAGGATATCCCCGATTAACTCCATTCCCCGTTTGGTATCGTCTAAAATTGTAAGTTTAGAGGTAGGAAAATAGTTCTTAGACCACGTATCACCTTCTTTATTTATTTGTTGGGGAAGTCGTTTCGCGCCCGTGGAAGCCTGCGAACACCAAGAAACTAAAGAGACATCAGAAGGAGTCACAGGTGTTACCCCAGAGGACAACCCTCCGATACTTAAGTCAGCAAGGGATTAATGAGCAATAGAGAAGAGCGAAGTGAGAGAGAAGTAGAGTTCGTAGTAGTTGATCCGAGGGACGTGTAGGTCCTCTGCACGCATGCTCGCCGCTCTCAGTAGGTACTCGGAGAGTGCTCGCTGGGTGGTAAGGCCGTGTAGGAGGAGATTTCTCTCTAGGCATAGCGGGTAGCCTCTCTGTCGTTGTAGTAGGTCTGGTTTCTCTATTCTTAGTAGGAAGCTCTTATGGCAGAAGTCTCCACCTTTTTTTCTTCTCCTCTGTCGATGTCTCTTTTATATGGGCTATCCTAGAGCGAGGGGCCTTATCCCTTGAGAGAGAATGGTCCGCTTAGTAGAGTAACATTCCCCCGCTATATTGGCGAGAGTTTCCCGTTAAGGGGGCGATAGCCTCGGCGCCGGCCGGTCTCTGGGCGAGTCTTACGGCGCTCATGGGGCGTGCTTCCCCGTTACGGGATCAAGGCCGACGTCGTGGGGGTAACGGTCGGTCGTATTTGATTGGGCCGCTCCTTACTGTAGAATCTAATGTTGGGTCTGATTGGGCCGCTCCTTGGCGGGCCACATATGTCGGTCGTAGGCCTGTCAACGGATTCGGGTATTATCCGGATCTGCTTCGAATTTGAATCCGTATTTACAGATAATATTCGAATTCGTATTCGTTTTTTCAGATACGGATAATATTCGAATTCGAATCGGAACGGATACGGATATTATAATATTCGCTTCGAAAAATATCCGTTCGTAATATTATATATCATATAATACATATTTTTAAATAATATATTATAAAATAAATAATATTGTAGAGAAATTTAGACATTTTATAGTTTTATTTTAATTTAGAATTTATTTTATATATTTTATAGTTATATTTTATATACTTTTAACATTTTATAATCGTATTTATATACTTTTAAATTTGAATCGGATAATTCGAATTTTAAAACGGAGCGGATACGGATAGTAATATATTCGCTTCGTATCCGAATTCAAATCGGAACGGATCAAAATCAGATAATTCGAATTTTAAAACGGAGCGGATACAGATAGTCATATATTCGCTTCGTATCCGCTCCGTTGACAGGCCTAGTCGGTCGCTTCTTAGACGCACTTATCGAGAGCTCTTTGATATGGGCCGGTCGTTACTGGGCCGAATGTGGGTCAGATTGGATTTACCCTCCTCAGTAAGAATATCTTGGGTTAAGGAGAATGGTACTCCAAAAACGGTGTTAGAATCAGGGATAACTCATTCCAACAAAAACATAGAACGAGTTATCCCCACCTCTCCATCCTTATTTTCCTCTCTCCAAAAAAATTGTCCCCTCTTTTTCAATTGTCCCATCCTCTGCAATTGCTTCCTCCATGCACTTGAGCAAACCCTACCTCTCGCGATGGCAGACACCCCAGTAAATGCCAATCTTCTCCGCTCATTCAATAAACCTCGATCGTCTATGGTCGGCTAGCGACGCCGCCTTCTCCTCCATTGAGGACGTGGGACCTCTATACCCTCATCCTTGTGTCTCCCCTTTTCACCCTAGCCCCCTCTCGTGATTGCAGAGTTCTCATGCGAACGTCGATCGTCTCCGTCCATCCGACGAACCCCAATCATCTACAGCTAGCAAGCAAGGACGGCTTGTCCTCCGTTGAGGACCTCGGACATCTCTATTCTCATCCCTATGTCACCCCTTTTCATCTCACCAGATTGTTCATACTCCAAAGTTAATTGGAAGGCCGAATCTATAGTGTTTATGACATGAGGCATCAACTTTGTGCGGATCTCATACCTTAACCCACAACGAACCATTAGCTCATCAAATTGACAAATGTACTCAGTATTGAAAGAGGGCGGCCCGGGGAAGGTTCAAGAGTTGGTCTATCAATCTATCTCTATAGGATGCACGTAGGTACTTTTCATTGAGATTTCTTTCATCACAGCCCATAAAGTCATGGGCTTTTGGCCTAGACATTCAATATGCCGCTCAACATTTAGCCAATAAAATTTGGCTGACCTAATGAGCTTCATTTTTGCAAATCGTACCTGCTCTTTTTCTGACATATCATATCATTCAAAGAAGTGATTCCTGTCAATCAATCATTCAAGAAGAACTTTGGGTTCCACCCTTCCATCAAAATTAGGAGCAACTTGACCATCCTAGTAGAGTCATGCTAATGCCTATGTGCTCAGTGTCTTCTAACATACTCCCACTCATCATCATCACCCCAATATTGGTGCTATGCCCGACGAGGGCCTTGCACGGATGGTGGGCTATGTGACTCGGATGTACTCCAAACTCTACGGGGGGATTTGATAACCGAGCATCGGGGTGCCGTAATCGACCCAGAAGGGTCGATTACGGTACCCAGGGTCGGTTAGGGGGGTTCTGTGAGGGGGGGGGGGGGGGGGCGAGGGGAGGCAGGGTCTACCGGTTAATCCATGTCGGCTAACCGGCCGACCACTCTTTTGTCAAATAGGGCCTATGTGCCCTGGTGCATGCCCCAACGCGATGTCTATGACCACCCTCATGCCTATCTCGTGAATCTCTGAGCAAGTTACTGGGCCGAATGTGGGCCAGACTGGATTTACCCTCCTCAGTAAGAATATCTTGGGTTAAGGAGAATGGTATCCCAAAAACGGTGTTAGAATCAGGGATAACTCATTCCAACAAAAACATAGAACGAGTTATCCCCACCTCTCCATCCTTATTTTCCTCTCTCCAAAAAAATTGTCCCCTCTTTTTCAATTGTCCCATCCTCTGCAATTGCTTCCTCCATGCACTTGAGCAAACCCTACCTCTCGCGATGGCAGACACCCCAGCGAACGCCAATCTTCTCCGCTCATTCAATGGACCTTGATCGTCTATGGTCGGCTGGCGACGCCGCCTTCTCCTCCATTGAGGACGTGGGACCTCTATACCCTCATTCTTGTGTCTCCCCTTTTCACCCTAGCCCCCTCTCGTGATTGCAGAGTTCTCATGCGAACGTCGATCGTCTCCGTCCATCCGACGAATCCCAATCATCTATAACTAGCCAGCAAGGACGGCTTGTCCTCCGTTGAGGACCTCGGACATCTCTATTCTCATCCCTATGTCGCCCCTTTTCATCTCACCAGATCGTTCATACTCCAAAGTTAATTGGAAGGCTGAATCTATAGTGTTTATGACATGTGGCATCAACTTTGTGCGGATCTCATACCTTAACCCACAACGAACCATTAGCTCATCAAATTGACAAATGTACTCAGTATTGAAAGAGGGCGGCCCGGGGAAGGTTCAAGAGTTGGTCTATCAATCTATCTCTATAGGATGCACGTAGGTACTTTTCCTTGAGATTTCTTTCACCACAGCCCATAAAGTCATGGGTTTTTGGCCTAGACATTCAATATGCCGCTCAACATTTAGCCAATAAAGTTTGGCTGACCTAATGAGCTTCATTTTTGCAAATCATACCTGCTCTTTTTCTGACATATCATATCATTCAAAGAATTGATTCATGTCAATCAATCATTCAAGAACTTTGGGTTCCACCCTTCCATCAAAATTAGGAGCAACTTGACCATCCTAGTAGAGTCATGCTGATGCGTATGTGCTCAGTGTCTTCTAACATACTCCCACTCATCATCGTCACCCCAATATTGGTGCTATGCCCGACGAGGGCCTTGCACGGATGGTGGGCTATGTGACTCGGATGGACTCCAAACTCTAGGGGGGATTTGATAACCGACCATCGGGGTGCCGTAATCGACCTCGAAGAGTCGATTACGGTACCCGGGGTCAATTAGGGGGGTTCTGTGAGGGGGAGGGCGAGGGGAGGCGGGGTCTACCGGTTAATCCATGTCGACTAACCGGCCGACCACTCTTTTGTCAAACAGGGCCTATGTGCCCTGGTACCTGCCCCAACGCGATGTCTATGACCACCCTCGTGCCTATCCCGTGAATCTCTGAGCAAGTTCTGGATGTGTTATCCCCAATGGTTTGGAGGGTAAGAGACAAGAAATCAAAACGGGCCTATAACTGATCCATACTAGTGGCAGGGTCATCATCAACTCTGTCATTACCAGATTGTTTAATTACCACTCACTAAAAGGAAAAAGAATTTAAACTCAACATGAGTATGAACTAAAGGCGTGGTGTGACTCTGTCAAAACTAAATGCGATAATGTAATGCACAACCTAAATGCAACATGATTTTGTTTTGCAAGGGAAACAAATAAAATACTATTGGAGAAATAGAATGGCTAATGATACAGCAGAAGGGAACTATGGCTCAGGTACCAAAATCTGATGCTGCATGGAGTGCTTTAAAAAGATTTAATTAAATGTGCTTTAATTCGGCAAAAGAATTCTAATAACATCACAATCACAAAAGAGCTAGCGCAACTGTCAATGATGATTTCAGGAACAATTAGTCAGAATAAAACAATCCTCACTATATATTGCAAGATACACACCCACTAATGCAAGGCTACATTTCTTTTCTCAAACGTGACAGTCAAGTGAATGGGAAGACTTATTCCCAAATTAATATGTAGCCTAGTGTAAGTGTTCAACAAGGTTCATAGGTGAGGTCTGGTAAAAGGTAATTTAGTATGATTCAGGTGAAGCCCAGACTGTACGTGAGAAGAATATCATGAACTGTAACTGTGGAGAGAGATCTCTCTTTTTTTTAACTCCAACAATCTTTTGTCTGCCCCTCAATGGGCATCAACTACTATTTATACAACAGTCACTACAATTAAAATACCAATTTTACCCAGTCGAAACAAATAACTGGCTTAACACATCACAGCTATTTAAAGAAACTCAAGGCCCTCTTTGTTAATAGGTTATATGAGATGTGTTAGGATGAGTTATTCTTTCACTTTTCACTTTTTCAGTTCGGTAACTTGTTCTAAACTTAGAAATAACGTATTCTTAAGAAATAGTAGAATGAGTTGTTCCTAGAATAAGGGCTTTTATCTTAATCGACTCCCGATAACTTAATCCTACTATCAAATTTGAATAAGGGTGAAAAGATAGAATAACTCATTCTACTCGAGACTTATTCCGTTAACAAAACGGCCCTAAAGCAATTATACCAAGATACCGAAAGGTCCATTTTATTGCATAAAACTATAAAAATCCTAATAACTAGAAGCCCCAAAGAATCGCGGTGCATGTTTGCACATATATCCGTACCCTTGTTAAAATTATATTAACACAAAACTCTGTCATGCATTTGCATTTACCATTATATCCTTATTAGATGAAAATATTTATATACATATAATCCTACCGTAACAATCCGGCACTGTAGGTAATGTTCTCGTAAGTAGGCGTTCACTAAACTCCCTGTTCAACAATGAACTTTTGCACACATATCCCTCTTAAATTTTTTATTACACACAAACCTATCTTACATTTTACATTTATGTGGATACCCTTCTTAGAGAAATAAATAGATTATCACATAGAAGTGAGAACCCTATTGTTGCTAGATTTATATTTACTTGTATACTCTTATTAAATGAATATATTGTCATAGAAAAAATCCTGATAATGCCATCACGACAGATGGTTACAGCAGGATTCTACGTGACAAAATATATTCATCTAACAATGATATATTAGCGAAAAAGCTGTGATCGGAGTCCCTCTTCGGAACCCTCGGTGACCTCCCCCCTAGCTCACCGGAACCCTCATTCCCTCCGCTCCCCCCTCCGACCTCCGGTCCCTCCTTCCCCTTCCAGACCTCCCCTTCTCCTTTGCTTCCAAGTTTACGGAGTGACCTCCCTATCTCTCCGGAACCCTCGGTGAACTCGTCAAGTCCCACCGGAACCCTAATCCACCCCACTCCTCCTCCTCCCGCTTTCCTCCGTGTGAGCTGGTCATTCTCTGTCCCCTGCTCCCCACCCTCGCCCTTTTCCCCAGCCACGAATCTCCCCTTCCCTCCCAGAACCTAAATCCCCCCCCTTTTTCATCCCCTCTGTAGCCTACTCTAGCCTCCCCATTACCCCATCCCCCCCACTCGGAATCTTTCTCCCCTGCCCCCCCCCCCTCTCCGTAAAAGCCCACCCCACAACCTACCCTGTAAGATCCCAAATTATTTAATTGAACCCAATATTTCTTATTAAGCTTTTATTAATTGAGAATAGAATTTTATTGAATTAATAATTGAATTTCGGATTTATTAATATTTAATTCGTTAGAAATAGTATAAGTGAAAATTCGACTACCTTATAAAAATCCATAAAAATAGTAAACAGATTAAGGTCGAGGTAGATAACAACTTTTCCTTCTGGCATTAGGCCATTGTAAATCCGTGGTAAGATCTATTTAGAGTTTAAACCCAAAACTGCACACTTTTGACCCATACCTAACCCTTAGTTTAAAACACGAAATTCGACCTCAATACTCAACCAAATGATCTGAAATCAGTGGCAAATGAAAGGCCACAATGTAAAAAATTTTTACCCTCAAACAATTTGAGATAAACCTAGCCCCAAAACGTGCTGTCGACATAGTTTTGGTCAAGTCAAAGATTTCGGCGCCGTTTCTAAACACGTAGCTTGCAGCAGCGAATACTCCCAACTCCGAAGGCTCCAGAAGCTCTATGAGCTATCAAAATGAAGCCCTACGAGTCTTCTTTCATTTGGCTACTGTGGGGTTCGCTGAAGTTTCAGATCTGGGGAGATCTAGCTCGATTTGTGGAGGTGGGTCAGCAGGCCGTTGGCTTCCCTTCATCCTTCTTTGATCCATCGATTGAGGTAGGAATTCTCAACCAAATTTTGATCATGAGTATAGCAAGTTGTTCATCTCGTCGAGATCTATCCATTGGGACTGAAAGCCCCAATTTTCATCAGGTGTGGAGTGAGTTATCATGGGTTTTCTAAGGTGCTATCCAAGTGTTCTTCATTCTAGGGTTTGAGTTTTCTCTCTCCGATTTGAGGTAGGATCTAACAACCAAATCCTAATTAACTTACATGAAGTAATCAGCATGTTGTTAGCTTTTATTCAACGTAGAAACCCCCAATTTTTATTGAGCATGCTTGGTGAATTTTGAATTTTTGTAGAAGCATGTCTAGAACATGATTCATATAGTATTCCTTTAAGCCAGAGCTTGATTGCGGGCTTATTTTGAGTCATGTAACCTGATATTCATGTAGCATATCATACATGGTTGGATTCATGATCGAGTTAGCTTTCTTTTGACACTAAAATCCCCAAATTTGGTTTTGTATATCGAGAGAATTTGACAATTTAGTGGAAGTATGTCCTGAACTAGGTCTCCTTGTGTTCTTCATAGAATATGTTGTGATTCTGGTGAATTCTGATAAAATTCGTGTTTCCAAATTGTAGTTTTATGACCCTAATATGTCTAGTAAGATTCCTATAGCATGTGGTTTTAATTTCAACTCAATTGGACCTCATTTGGATGAGTTAATGGGTTTTCCGGAGGCAACTTACGTTGCTGTTCTTGCAGGGGTCGACCCCAGGGGTCGACCCATTTTCTGGGCAGCCCTGCAGGCCCGAGGGTCGACCCCAGGGGTCGACCCATCCTGTCCCTGCAAGGGGTCGACCCCTGGGGTCGACCCATCTGCAGAGAGTGTGGGGGTCGACCCCTGGGGTCGACCCATCTTCAGAATTTTGAGGGGGTCGACCCCAGGGGTCGACCCATTCAGCTGCCAGACCCCATTTTTACAGGGGTCGACCCCAGGGGTCGACCCATGTACCAGAAACCCGATTTTCATCGTTTTGCGACCCGTGGATCGATCCGGATCATTAGGGGATTGACCCATTGAACTTAGACCAATTGAAAACTATATTTTTGAAGAGCCAGTGACCTATTCTGGAAACTTCATGATTTCAATTTGCATTGGTTCCTACTTGCAAACATAGTGTAAAAACATGCCGTTTACCATCTTCATTTCGACGCATACATTGGTTAAATAGAAACTCACATAATTAGTGGTTAATGGTGTAACTAAATTTCTGATTAATGCATGCTACTTCATTCCTGTGAGCTTGTCCTTTACCTTATCATCTTGAATCAGCTTTTGGCAATTATCTTAATGCAAATGATAATGGATAATCTTTGACATATTAACTTGATAATTAGGATTAATATGTTGATTAGCTTGTTGGATAGCTGCTGTACTACAGTAGCGCAGCATGATTAACTCTTATTGTGACTTGATTTTCAATCTTCTTGATGATTGTGCTTACCTTGAAATTCTGAAATGAATCTCCTTCCTACTTGAAATTATTATTGCTACATGGTTCAAACCTTGGAATTCTGGCCATAAATTGTGGAAGTCTAGATTCGTGGGATCTTTGATCCAAAGAAATCAATACCTGACAAACAATTAAGGGCTCGGTCTAGTCCTGGGAGGAGAGCCCGAACACTACGTGTACCCCCGGGGAGGTGATTGACTAGGTGTGGCATTTGACACCAGTACTATGACATGGGTTAAATCTAGGACTGGCCACTACTCTCTACTACTCTCTACTACTTTTCACTTTCCACTCTTCACTGTTCTATACTCTACTTGTTGCTGTTATTTGGACGTGGAAATGAAACTACACACGTGCTTGACATGACTTGAATTATCTTGATATGGCCAACTCTTTATCGTTATCTCATGTAGTAAATTCTTGTCTTTGTTATTCCTCTTAAGTATTACCATTCTATTCCCTTATATTTCTTGACCTTGCAAGATCTTTAAATTTTGTTTCATTATATCATCATTACTCTTTTAATGCATTATCCTTTGTAGCATGATATTTTGAAAATGTAATTAAACTGCTAATCACTTATACCTATCTGTTATTTCCTACTGAGCGTTAGTTCATAGTTGTTGTTTCCCCCCTTTCCAGGCTTTTCAGGTGACGCGCTTACCGATGGGGAAGGGCAGGAGTGATGTTTGAGTGTAGCAGTTAGTTGTGTTTAGAGTGTGTTGTGCTTCAGCTATGATATTGTGGTTTAGAGTTGTTATCCCAGTTGTATTGAGTTGATTTGAGGATTGTTGTACCAGTTATGTTATGTTTAATGGTCAATAAGTTATTTCCATTTCTGAGCACTTGTACATGTTTAGTTTAGTTTTCTCTCATGCCAGCTCGTTTCTAACTGTACGTCCCGATATTCCTCGTCGGGGCGTGACAGTTTAGTTGGTATCAGAGCCCTAGGTTTCACATTCCTAGGTTCCCTAAGTTTTAGGTTTTCTTGCATTGCATCCCAATAACCGGTATATCAAAAGGTGTTGTCCGAACGTTAGGCTACGCCTATCGGAAAGGTCGCACACTTGCGCGAGTGGTCTTCGGACCGATTACCTCCGCCAGGTACCGAGTTTTTGGTCGTGTCTAGGTGCATTAGATCCCTAACCTTGTAAAAGTCTAGGACCTGACCTGGTGAGAATGGGTAGAAACTTGGGTTAAGATCGTTCTTAATCGTGTAATTATTTATCTTGATTAAACATAAGTAATCTATTTCTCGTGTAGATGGCAGCTGATCGTGCTGAATGGAGGAACCTGCAGCGTACGGTTCAAGGCCTTACTCAGGCCCTTCAACAAGTAGCTCAGGCAGGAGCATGTCATGGCACCGGTGACTTATACCGGAACTTTCGAGGAATGAACCCGCCAAGATTTACTGGTTCGACTAACCCCGACGAGGCCGAGCATTGGCTCAACAAAATGGGGAGAATTTTTGAAGTCATGCAATGCACCGACCAAGAGCGTGTCCTTCTTTCTACCTTCTAATTGGAGCGGGACGCGCGTACGTGGTGGGATTCCGTCAAGGCAACTCTAGACGATCAACAAGTCACATGGGAAGAGTTCGAGGAATTCTTCAACGACAAATATTTTTTCGATCGTGTACAAGAGAAGAAGGCGGCGGAGTTCGCGGCTCTAAAGCAGCGAAGCTTATCAGTGGTCGAATATGAAGCACAGTTCTCTCGGCTTTCGCGCTATGCTACTCACCTTATCTCCACAGAAAAGATGAAAGCTAAGCGATTTCTCAACGGGTTGAAGCTTCACTACATCAATCAACTGGCGCCGATGGAGATCTCTACTTATTCTGAGATGGTGAGAAAGGCACAAGTTCTAGAAGATACCTTAGAAATGACGGAGAGGATCCGTGGGCAAGGCATGAAGAAGGAACAACCAACTCCTAGACCCGGATTTGGTACTAGCAAAAAGAGGCCCATGAGTGGGTCTAGTTCGTGGATCGGATCGGGAACGTGGAAAGGCAAGATGCCAAGAAATGAAGAGAAGAAACTCGGCCCTATTGTTCCATTCAAGGGCAAGTGCAAGTATTGTGATCGTCCAGGTCACAAGATGGAGGAATGCTGGCGCAAGCTAGGTGTGTGTTTACGATGTGGGAGTAGGGAACACTGTATCCCTGACTGCCCTCTTCTATCGGAATAAGCTACACCGGTAAAACCTCAAGTTATCAAGAAGTCGCAAGGAAGGCTCCAAGCTTTACATGCGGATGAAACTGAGATTTCTGATGATGGCGGACTCGTCGAAGGTACCCATGCTATAATCGACAAGCCCGCATTTGTTCTGTTTGATACTGGTGCAACGCATTCTTTTATTTCTCGAAAATTTGCGAAGTCGTTATCTGTCGAACCTATTATGATGAATTCTCCATTGGTTATATCAACTCCTATTGGTTCTGGAGCGGCTATTCAATATTACTATCCTTCTAGTAAAGTTATTATTGATGAACGGAACTTTTCAACTGATTTAGTCTGCATGGATATGAAGGATTATGATGTAATCCTAGGAGCAGATTGGTTGGCCAAGTATGAGGCCAATGTTCACTGTAGTTCTAGCACAGTGACTTTTACTGGACATTCTGGTTTATCTTTTACGGGAGTCAAGCACCATAACTCCGTACCGCTCATCTCGGCTCTTCGAGCTGATAAGCTTTTGAGGCATGGGTGTGAGGCTTTTCTAGCCTTTGTCTGTACAACTCCTGAGCAGCAGATGGAGATTAAGGACATTTCTGTTGTCCAAGATTTTCCTGATGTCTTTCCAGAAGAACTACCAGGACTTCCGCCTGAGCGGGAAGTTATCTTTTCTATTGATCTTATTCCTGGCACATCTCCTATTTCCAAGGCTCCTTATCGTATGTCTCCTGCGGAACTGCGGGAATTGAAGCAGCAGCTGATGGAATTACTCAAGAAGGGTTTTATACGTCCTAGTACTTCTCCTTGGGGAGCCCCTGTACTATTTGTCAGGAAGAAAGATGGTTCGATGAGGCTGTGCATTGATTATCGGCAATTGAACCAGCAGACTGTTAAGAATAGATATCCATTGCCGAGGATTGACGAACTATTTGACCAGATAGCAGGAGCTCAATATTTTTCTAAGATCGATCTTTGATCTGGATATCACCAGTTGCGGATTAAGGAAGATGATATTTATAAAACGGCTTTCCGCAACAGGTATGGTCATTTTGAGTTTGTCGTTATGCCTTTTGGTCTAACGAATGCACCAGCGGCTTTCATGCAGTTGATGAACGATGTATTTCGGCCCTATCTTGATCAGTGGGTCGTGGTATTTATTGATGACATCTTGATCTATTCCAAGAGTGAATTGGAGCATGCTGAACACCTGAGGATGGCATTGCAACTGTTGAGAGATCATCAACTTTATGCCAAGATTAGTAAGTGTGAGTTCTGGCTACAAGAAGTGTCCTTTCTCGGACATATTATCACCAAGGAAGGTATTTCAGTTGATCCTTCGAAGATTGAGGCAGTGAAGAATTGGGAGCAGCCTACTAGTGCAACTGAAATCAGAAGTTTCCTAGGCCTGGCAGGCTATTACCGAAGATTTATTCAAGATTTCTCTAAGATTGCAGTACCTATGACAAGATTAACCCGCAAGGAGAATAAGTTTGATTGGTCAGATGATTGTCAGCGAAGCTTTCAGACTCTGAAGGAGTGTTTGACTACTGCACCTGTTTTGGCTTTACCTTCTGATGAAGGAGGATTTGTTGTTTATACTGATGCTTCAGGTATTGGCTTAGGCTGTGTACTCACGCAGCATAGGAAGGTGATTGCCTATACCTCTAGACAGTTGAGGAAGCACGAAGATAATTATCCTGTTCATGATTTGGAACTTGCTGCAGTCGTGTTTGCTTTGAAGATATGGAGGCATTACTTGTATGGAGAAACCTTTACAGTGTTTTCAGATCATACGAGTTTGAAGTATTTATTTTCTCAGAAGGAACTCAACATGAGGCAGCGGAGATGGTTGGAGTACTTGAAAGACTTCGACTTCTCGATTGAGTATCATCCTGGCAAAGGTAATGTTGTGGCAGATACATTAAGCCGGAAGCCGGTAGCTAGATTGTCAAGTCTCATGTTACAAGAATGGAGATTGTTGGAACAATTATCTAGTCTGGATCTTAATATTGACAATGATCGGGTCTTGATTGCTCAGATTCAACTTAAACCTGAATTATTGATAGAGATCAAGTCCTTGCAAGGTAATGATCCCGAGTTGGTAGAGATCAAGGGAAGCTTGAGCAGTAAACCTGACTTCATGATGGCCGATGATGGTAGATTATTATTTAAAGGCAGAACTTGTGTCCCGGATGAGGCTACAATAAAGAATAAAATTCTTGATGAAGCTCATAGATCCAGATATACCATTCATCCTGGAGGCACTAAGATGTACCGAGATTTGAAAAGGTCTTTTTGGTGGCCGAACATGAAAAGAGAAGTTACAGATTTTGTGAGTAGATGCTTGGTATGTCAGCAAGTTAAGGCCGAACATTTCAGACCAGCAGGGAAACTGAAACCACTCGACATACCCCAATGGAAGTGGGAAAGCATTGGCATGGATTTCATTATGGGTCTACCTAGGACTCATGGTGGATTTGATGCGATATGGGTGATTGTCGATCGATTGACAAAGTCGGCTCATTTCTTACCAATTAAGTCCAAGTGGACGATTGATGTATTGGCTGCTTTGTATATAAAGGAAGTGGTGAGATTGCATGGTATCCCAGTGAATATAGTATCTGATCGAGACCCCAGATTTACTTCACATTTCTGGAAGGGACTGCAAGAGTCTTTGGGTACTCGTCTGAATTTCAGTACTACTTTTCATCCACAGACAGATGGACAGACTGAAAGAACCAATCAGATAGTGGAAGATATGCTGCGAGCTTGCATGATTGATTTCGGTAGTAATTGAAGTGAGCATTTGGCATTAATTGAATTCACCTACAATAACAGCTATCAGTCTAGCATTCAGATGGCTCCTTTTGAAGCACTATATGGTAGAAGTTGTCGTTCCCCGTTGTGTTGGGACGAGGTAGGTGAGAAACAGTGGCTTGGACCAGATCTTGTTTCGGAATCATCACAGAACATCCGTGTTATCCGAGACCGGTTACAAGTAGCCCAGTCAAGACAGAAGAGTTATGCCGACAACAGAAGGAGAGCATTGGAATTTCAGGTTGGCGAGCATGTGTTCTTAAAGGTCTCTCCGACGAGAGGGATCCGAAGATTTGGCATTCATGGCAAGCTGAGTCCGAGGTACATTGGTCCATTCGAGATTCTAGATAGAGTGGGAGAGGTGGCATATAGACTGGCTTTACCACCGCATTTGTCTGGCGTACACAACGTTTTCCATGTGTCTATGTTACGGAAATATGTGTACGATCCCACTCATATCATTCAGCAGGTGGATTTTGAACTGAAGGAAGATTTGACCTATGAGGAAAGACCTGTCAAGATTCTGGACCGGAAGCAACAGCAACTCCGGAATCGTTCGATACCGATGGTCAAGATTCAGTGGAGTCGGCGTGGGACCGAAGAAGCTACATGGGAGTCTGAAGAGACTATGCGAAAGTGGTATCCCGATCTATTCTAGGTGAGTGGTCTTTTTCTACTCTTAGTTTTAGTGCAGTGAATTTGGAGGACCAAATTCCTTTAAGTAGGGGAGGGTGTAAGACCCCAAATTATTTAATTGAACCCAATATTTCGTATTAAGCTTTTATTAATTGAGAATAGAATTTTATTGAATTAATAATTGAATTTCGGATTTATTAATATTTAATTCGTTAGAAATAGTATAAGTGAAAATTTGACTACCTTATAAAAATCCATAAAAATAGTAAACAGATTAAGGTCGAGGTAGATAACAACTTTTCCTTCTGGCATTAGGCCATTGTAAATCCGTGGTAAGATCTATTTAGAGTTTAAACCCAAAACTGCACACTTTTGACCCATACCTAACCCTTAGTTTAAAACACGAAATTCGACCTCAATACTCAACCAAATGATCTAAAATCAGTGGCAAATGGAAGGCCACAATGTAAGGAACTTTTACCCTCAAACAATTTGAGGTAAACCTAGCCCCAAAACGTGCTGCCGACATAGTTTTGGTCAAGTCAAAGATTTCGGCGCCGTTTCTAAACACGTAGCTTGCAGCAGCGAATACTCCCAACTCCGAAGGCTCCAGAAGCTCTATGAGCTATCAAAATGAAGCCCTGCGAGTCTTCTTTCATTTGGCTGCTGTGGGGTTCGCTGAAGTTTCAGATCTGGGGAGATCTAGCTCGATTTGTGGAGGTGGGTCAGCAGGCCGTTGGCTTCCCTTCATCCTTCTTTGATCCATCGATTGAGGTAGGAATTCTCAACCAAATTTTGATCATGAGTATAGCAAGTTGTTCATCTCGTCGAGATCTATCCATTGGGACTGAAAGCCCCAATTTAAATCAGGTGTGGAGTGAGTTATCATGGGTTTTCTAAGGTGCTATCCAAGTGTTCTTCATTCTAGGGTTTGAGTTTTCTCTCTCCGATTTGAGGTAGGATCTAACAACCAAATCCTAATTAACTTACATGAAGTAATCAGCATGTTGTTAGCTTTTATTCAACGTAGAAACCCCCAATTTTTATTGAGCATGCTTGGTGAATTTCGAATTTTTGTAGAAGCATGTCTAGAACATGATTCATATAATATTCCTTTAAGCCAGAACTTGATTGCGGGCTTATTTTGAGTTATGTAACCTGATATTCATGTAGCATATCATACATGGTTGGATTCATGATCGAGTTAGCTTTCTTTTGACACCAAAATCCCCAAATTTGGTTTTGTATATCAAGAGAATTTGACAATTTAGTGGAAGTATGTCCTGAACTAGGTCTCCTTGTGTTCTTCATAGAATAGGTTGTGATTCTGGTGAATTCTGATGAAATTCGTGTTTCCAAATTGTAGTTTTATGACCCTAATATGTCTAGCAAGATTCCTATAGCATGTGGTTTTAATTTCAACTCAATTGGACCTCATTTGGATGAGTTAATGGGTTTTCCGGAGGCAACTTACGTTGCTGTTCTTGCAGGGGTCGACCCATTTTCTGGGCAGCCCTGCAGGCCCGAGGGTCGACCCCAGGGGTTGACCCATCCTGTCCCTGCAAGGGGTCGACCCATTTGCAGAGAGTGTGGGGGTCGACCCTTGGGGTCGACCCATCTTCAGAATTTTGAGGGGGTCGACCCATTCAGCTGCCAGACCCCATTTTTACAGGGGTCGACCCCAGGGGTCGACCCATGTACCAGAAATCCGATTTTCATCGTTTTGTGACCCGTGGATCGATCCGGATCATTAGGGGATCGACCCATTGAACTTAGACCAATTGAAAACTATATTTTTGAAGAGCCAGTGACCTATTCTGGAAACTTTATGATTTCAATTTGCATTGGTTCCTACTTGCAAACATAGTGTAAAAATATGCCGTTTACCATCTTCATTTCGACGCATACATTGGTTAAATAGAAACTCACATAATTAGTGGTTAATGGTGTAACTAAATTTCTGATTAATGCATGCTACTTCATTCCTGTGAGCTTGTCCTTTACCTTATCATCTTGAATCAGCTTTTGGCAATTGTCTTAATGCAAATGATAATGGATAATCTTTGACATATTAACTTGATAATTAGGATTAATATGTTGATTAGCTTGTTGGATAGCTGCTGTACTACAGTAGCGCAGCATGATTAACTCTTATTGTGACTTGGTTTTCAATCTTCTTGATGATTGTGCTTACCTTGAAATTCTGAAATGAATCTCCTTCCTACTTGAAATTGTTATTGCTACATGGTTCAAACCTTGGAATTCTGGCCATAAATTGTGGAAGTCTAGATTCGTGGGATCTTTGATCCAAAGAAATCAATGCCTGGCAAACAATTAAGGGCTCGGTCTAGTCCTGGGAGGAGCGCCCGAACACTACGTGTACCCCCGGGGAGGTGATTGACTAGGTGTGGCATTTGGCACCAGTACTATGACATGGGTTAAATCTAGGACTGGCCACTACTCTCTACTACTCTCTACTACTTTTCACTTTCCACTCTTCACTGTTCTATACTCTACTTGTTGCTGTTATTTGGACGTGGAAATGAAACTACACACGTGCTTGACATGACTTGAATTATCTTGATATGGCCAACTCTTTATCGTTATCTCCTGTAGGAAATTCTTGTCTTTGTTATTCCTCTTAAGTATTACCATTCTGTTCCCTTATATTTCTTGACCTTGCAAGATCTTTAAATTTTGTTTCATTATATCATCATTACTCTTTTAATGCATTATCCTTTGTAGCATGATATTTTGAAAATGTAATTAAATTGCTAATCACTTATACCTATCTGTTATTTCCTACTGAGCGTTAGCTCATAGTTGTTGTTTCCCCCCTTTTCAGGCTTTTCAGGTGACGCGCTTACCGATGGGGAAGGGCAGGAGTGATGTTTGAGTGTAGCAGTTAGTTGTGTTTAGAGTGTGTTGTGCTTCAGCTATGATATTGTGGTTTAGAGTTGTTATCCCAGTTGTATTGAGTTGATTTGAGGATTGTTGTACCAGTTATGTTATGTTTAATGGTCAATAAGTTATTTCCATTTCTTAGCACTTGTACATGTTTAGTTTAGTTTTCTCTCTTGCCAGCTCGTTTCTAACTGTACGTCCCGATATTCCGCGTCGGGGCGTGACATACCCCCCCCCCCCGCTCTACCCCCCTCCCTTACCCTACCCCCTCTTAACCCTATCGGCCGCAGCTCGCCCACCTCAGCTCGCTTTTCCCTACACTATCCCCCCCGGCCTTCCATCCCCCCCTGTTCTCTCCCATTGTTTGTGACCTTTTCTTTCTTTCGCGCGGGTCGATCGACCAGCTGACTGACTGGTTGTCAAATGACCAATTGACGACGCGGGCGTGCCAGTCACATGAGTGACGAATTTATGATGCGCTCATTCTGACCCATATTGGGCGAATGTGAGATTCGGTCGAGACCAGCAGTCCGTCATACCATAAAGGCTATGGCGTTAATTACATCCCCCACGAGGAGGGAACACCTTTGATTAATTGCCGAGATAGCGGGCTGTCGAAGCCCAAAAAAGAGCTACATGATGATCATGACGAAGGCATGCAGGATGCATATATTTATCGTGCAGAAGATGCATAGTTCATATAATTATGGATCCTCGGTACGTGGCGGAGGACATAGGTCCGAAGACCATCGTCGCGCATAGTGAAGACTTCCGACCAGACGTAATCCGGCTTTCTGTCGACGCCATTTAATATACCCAAGGATCTATGCATGCATGCACACATGACGTTCATGACTATATTAAGCATGATAATAGAATCATGGAAGCAAATGATGATCAGCCACATTTATTACCCCTCATCGAGAAGAGGGAAGGCAGCACAAATATGATAGCGCAAGCAAAATGCTAACGGACATGGTAATGAAGATATGATAAGAATATAGTTCGGGCTCTCTTGGACCCTCCCTTATTCAATTTATTACCCATTGTGATTTATTAACGCCAACCCCGAGGGATGAGATCCGCTCGGGGGCAAATGAGCGATTAAAGCAACAAGAGGTTTCAAAACCGGCGCGACCATGTAAGGAAGGTTTATACGGCGCGATAAAGCATAGGCATAGCATCTTAATCCGGCGCGGCCATCATGAATGTTAATACGGCGCGAAGGCCCTGGGGCGCGCCGGTTTAGGGCGCGCCGGAAAGGTGCAAGCAAAAAGTTTTGAAATATGAGTCTAAGGCTAATCCGGCGCGGGGGGGTACCGCGCCGGATTAGGGCGCGCCGGCTAAGGCCGCGCCGTTCTAGCCTTATTTTTTTATGAATTCTGAATCATTTGAGTTTGTTAAGTTTATGTTGAGGGTTTTGAAGTTATTTGGGGCCCATTGTTTGTTAAATTGAAGTCCAGAACCCTCCAAGAATGACGTGATAAGCCAGTGCGAGGTTCCTGCTCGAGCACCGGGATAATTGGGTCCAGAATGAGTATTTCGTTATGGTTTATTCATTATTAATCTGTCCAAAAATGGACAACATCTCCCCTGAACCTGAAGAGTTGCAGGGGAGAAGCGGGGTCATGCTCACCTATGGAACAAGCCCCTAAACCGCCGGTCTACACGAAGGCAGCCAGCAAACCCCATTGGATAGGATACCCCGAGGACTAGCCTGCTAGGGGCACCAAAGTTCCATAGGGGGAAGAACCGAGAGATGAAGCCATTGACGATGGGAACGGCACCCCGAGGGCTAGCCTGCGAAGGGTGGATGACCCACAGTGTATGACTTATCTCTTATAGGGACTGACCATTAGGAAGATGAAACTCCGAGGGCTAGCCTGCGAGGAGCACATATCCCCGGCCTTCATTGGGTCCTGAATTGTTGGGGGCGAGCTCGTTGAGCCAAGACCCCTCTGTTTCTATCTGCTGTGGGCTCAGGGAGAAATGCCTGCCATCGAGGGGTAGGGTTCTTAGTTGCCCAGCAGTTCCGTGAAGCCACGGGGGGAATGTTCCCCTCCCCGGGTGATCGAGACGATGAGAAAACCTCGAAACCATTCAGATGATGATGAATAGGGGCGGTAAATGCATAAGTGAGACGGGCCCGCGGCAGGGGCATATGCTCGAACGATTAGAAAGCGACGCTCAGGGGAGGGACCCTGCACATGATGGAGAGAAGCACGCGCAGAAGCACGGCTCCATCCGAGAAGAAAAGGGGATGCGAGAACCCTTGAATCAAACATGAAGATGAGCGAAATAGATGCCCCCGGGGAGGGGTATTTCTATAGCCCACGATGACTCGGGGCATGCTAGGAACTTCAGGGAAAGCAGAACCAGAGAATGATGCAAAGAAAGCCTCATACGCACGCATTCGCATACATAAGAAAGGGGAGGTGAAGATCATTCATTCAACCCGTTAATCCCAACATTCAGCATATATATATATTACCATCCCAGAAACGGGAATGGCTCAGCATTTACATAATCAGAACATGGCACCAGCACCATTGCTCGGTCACCGTTCACCGGTAGCAGAGGCAAGGGAATATGCAGAGCACAACAGCGGAGAATGAAATAAAAGAAAATCGCATGGAGGGGGGAGGAGAATCATCTCATATCATCGCCGCTCCTTCCCCCCCTCGCTTACATTCGATGGGCAGAAACTTCAGAAGAAGGAATCTACAGAAAGCGGAAAGAGGACCAGCACCGGCGCCCACCTGTTCCTGGAACAGGGTATTGGGGAGGAGGAAGACGACCGGCAGAAGCTTCTATGAAAGAACCCTACTCCCTCTCTGTGTCCTCCCTCTTTTTCCTTCTCAGGTCTCGATCTGTCTCTCCCCCTCTTCTCTCTTCTGTTTTCTTCCAATCGAACCTCACCCGTTTATATAACTGGTTGGAGGCTTTGCATCCGACGTGAGCTTTTGGCGCGCCGGGAGGAGTCTTCATCAACCTATCGCGCCGGTTTAAGACGCCATCCGATAGAGTGACTTGCGCGCCGGGATGAGGGCGGAAGGTAGGGGATTTAGCGCGCCGGGATCAGGGGCATCGAATGAGGGGCGCGCCGGTTTAAGGCGCGCCGGGCTAATGCTCCTCGTGCGCTTCAAGCCAGTCGGTGAGTCCGGGGATGATTCCGGGAGTCACCGTGAGCATTATCTCACCGATGCTCACTGAAACCTCGACGAGATATCTTGTCGAAGCTCCCAGGTCGACGTACGGCCGTTCTTGAGACTCCAGATAGCTTTGATTTGATCGTACGGGCTTTCCGCTGACACTGCCTTCGGCTCTATAATTTGTGCCGCTGGCTCGGTCTGGCCCCTGCCCGAAGCTCCTTGGAAGGCGAGATAACACTAGGGATAGTTCCGCCTGAGCTGGGCGATCATTCGGCCACTGACGGGCCCATCTTGGCTGGAAGCCGCACCCGTGCCGGGTGATCGGGGTCTTTTACCGATAGAGCTTTCGGTCCTCCGTCTCAGAGAGCCAGGGGGGACTCCTTTATCTTCAGGAGAGCCTTTCATGAGGTGGGTAGCCACCGGGTTGACCGCTGTCCTTGATCGGACAATGGGTGTAGTGTATGCGGCATGACAGAGTTGATGTCGGTTCATTGGGCAGGCTTGGTCGCACTGCCGGTTGGTTATGAGTTTTTCTCGGCTCCCCTGAGGTGAAGTCCCCGTGTCCATATGGAGTGACTCGAGACTCTGGCAACCTGAGAAATCTTTGATATGTTATCTTTATCGGCTTCCATGCTTCGGTGGGCCGGGTCATTCGTCCTTATGGCTTGGTTGTCGATGATCATATTTTGGGTGCCAACAAATGCCCCCCATACGTGGGTGTTGCGCACGAGGCACGAGTGAAGTAGGGCCGACGGATGTACTCCACCAGGCCTAACCTCCTCTTCGGTTGACAGAAGCTTTGAATGGCCCTTAATTTGGCACGAATGTTAGTCCGGCGCCGTTTACATTTTAACCCGACGCGCACATGGCCCTTGGGCTTTTTAATCCGGCGCGGTCCCGGGCATTTCTGAGGGTTGATAGTTTGGCAGCAGTTGCGGACTTTCAGCCATTAGAAGTCACACAACAGTCAGCTCCGGAGAAGGGTGGCCCCTCCTAAATAGAAGTCGGAGAGATAGTCGAAGAACAGACGTCCTTGGCTCTTGATATTCCTGTTGCACCTCCATCCCAGGGGGCATGCAAGGAAATTGTTATCATTGATGCTCCAGCCACCGTATCGGCCAGAGCTGTTGTTCCCCATAGCAGTGGACTGCAGCTCATGCCATCGTCATCTTCGGGGACGGGCGACGATATCTGGGCCACTGTGGATAGCAGAGTGGAATTTGAACTACCCGAGACATCGCCGCTTGGTCTCCAGTCTTCAAGTGACCTTGTGTGGCAGTTTCTAGGGACCCTCCAGCAGACCATAACGGCTAGCAGGGATTTAACTTATGTTCAGCTGAGGGGCTTGATAGAGCATCTTTCCCGATCGTTGTTGGCCTTTGGTTGCCCTATGGACGATTGGACTCCGTGGGTAGTCATGCTCCAGAAGTATGTAAACAGGAGGGAATTTCTAGGCCGGAAAGCAGCTGACCAGCTGGCGGCCATATCATTGAAGCGGGCTGAAAGCCGAACGACTCTTATTTCTCTGCAAGAGACTGCGGCGAGGATGAGGGATGAAGCCAAGGCCTCTTTACAATGCCGAAGCTTCCTGACGGCTCGGATGGCGGCATTACAGGCCGAACTTTCAAGGGTAGAGGCCGAACTTGAAGAAGTAGATCGCCTGGGAGTCCAAGAGGCGGAGGATGCAGAGATGGTCGAGGGATAAGCTGCTTCCCTCGAGGAGAAGCTATCTGAGCTGGGGGCCACCGAGTTCCGATTGCAAGAACTGACCCGCCATCCTTCCCTGGGTATTCCTGCGCTGGAGGACATATTCCGACGCCCTCTGCCGTAGTCTTTTTTTTCTCTTTATTTGCTCCCTTTTTGACGCACTTCATGTACTCCGGGGGATGGCCCGTGTAACATGTACCTTTTACTTCATAGTAATGGAAAATCTCCATCGTGCTTTTTGAATGAAGACTCCATCTTGTCATTATTCTTTTCTCTTCCATTCGCCCGTTGTTTCTAATCCGAGTGTATGAGTCACTAGGGCAGGAGAGCGCTCACGCCTTCAGCAAAGGGGTGAGGTGTTCGCTCCACCGCGCCGTGACTTTTCTCGAGACTAACAACGGCCTATGCCAGCCGAGAGTCCGGGGGACTCAAGAGGGTATATCAAAACTGGTGGGTAAGCGGTCCTACCGAGGATGGCAAGACCCGAGAATGGGTAGCGACCGGTCCTGTCGATGATGACGAAGGTCGAAAAAGGGTAGACGGTCTTGACGATGATGACAAGAACCGGACTAGGGTAGCGACCGATCTTGCCGATAGTGGCAAGGGTCGAAAAGAGTAGACGGTCTTGCCGATGGTGACAAAAACCGGGTAGAGTAGCGACCGATCTTGCCGATGGTGACAAGGGTCGAAGAGGGTAGACGGTCTTGTCGATGGTGACAAAAACCGGGTAGGGTAGCGACCGATCTTGCCGATGGTGACAAGGCTCAAAAAGGGTAGACAGTCTTGCCGATGGTGACAAAAACCTACTAGGTAGCGACCGATCTTGCCGATGGTGACAAGGGTCGAAAAGGGTAGACGGTCTTGTCGATGGTGACAAAAACCGGATAGGGTAGCGACCGATCTTGCCGATGGTGACAAGGGTCGAAAAGGGTAGACGGTCTTGCCGATGGTGACAAAAATCGGATAGGGTAGCGACCAATCTTGTCGATGGTGATAAGGGTCGAAAAGGGTAGACGGTCTTGCCGATGGTGACAAAAATCGGATAGGGTAGCGACCGATCTTGCCGATGGTGACAAGGGTCGAAAAGAGTAGACAATAGATGTATATAGGCGGGATATCGGATGAAAATTCCCCGTCGACCTCATAAGGGGTCTTCCGGACAGAGAATGAATCATCACTATTCATCATTCAATTTTTTATTCACATTACTGACCTAAGTGCCCTTTCGGGTTTTCGCCGAGGCCAGCCCCCTCTTGCTTTTGCCCACGCGCCCTTTCGGGTTTTCACGCGGCGGGGCACCCGATTTTGCCTGCGACGCCCTTTCGGGTTTTCGCCACAGCTGGGTTATAGCCATTTTTGCACTTATCCTGATATAGGAACAAGTCTGGCGGGGTATCTCTATTTTTAACCCTATTTTCTTTTCTTTCTTTCTTCTTTCTTGAATTTGGGATGCAGAAGAACTGGACCGCGAAAATATTGACTGGCCTTGTCGATGATGACAAAGATTGGACCCTGCTTCGGTCTGTCGACACTGGTTAGATATTGAAGCCAAGGATACGGTCTATTAACAAGGATGTGAGATCCGAGCTAAGGGTAAAGATCGACCAGTCTCGCCGATGATGACGAGGGTCGAACGTGGGTTTATTCATCAGCATGGGCCACATGCCGAGGCAAAGGTAGGGTTATTAACGGGGACGGAAAGTCCAAGTTAAGGGTAGAGATAGACCGATCTCGCCGATGATGACGAGGGTCGACCATGGGTTTATTCATCAACATGGGTCACATGCCGAAGCAAAGATGGGATTATCAACAGGGACGTAAGGTCCAAGTTAAGGGTAGAGATCGACCGATCTCGCCGATGATGACGAGGGTCGAATGTGGGTTTCTTAAAGGATTTCCGGTGGGACTTTGATGGTTGTCCCTTTCGGAGTTTCATTGGGTGGAGAATAGGAGAGGAATTTGGAAATTACCACTTTACTGACTCAAGCGCCCTTTCGGGTTTTCACCGGAGCCAGCCCCCTCTTGCTTTTGCCCACGCGCCCTTTCGGGTTTTCACGCGGCGGGGTACCCGATTTTGCCTGCAGCGCCTCTTCGGGTTTTCGCCACAACTGGGTTATAGCCATTTTTGCACTTGTCCCAATATAGGAGCAAGTCTGGCGGGGTATCTCTATTTTTAACCCTATTTTTTTTATTTGTATAGGGTGGCAGGTCGAAGTGTAATGTTCGACTCCTGGTCGACAGTGGATGGCCCGTAGTGGCAACAATGTGAGAATGTCAGCTAGAACACAAAGCCTTTAGCCGACTCGGGTTTATTCATTAGCAGGAAGATAATGCTAACGCAAGGAAGGGCTTTCGTGCCAATTCGAACGTAAGGCTCGTAATGGCGGTGTGGCGTATTCTTTTGGAAGCTTGATCAGGGCGGAATGCCACTAGACCAAGGAGAGGGTAGCTTGATCAGGGCGGAATGCCACTGGACCAAAGGGAAGGGTAGCTCGGTCAGGGCGGAATGCCACTGGACCAAGGAACGGCAGCTCGGCTAGGGTGGAGTGCCACTAAACCAAGGAGAAGGGTAGCTCGGTTAAAGCGGAGTGCCACTAAATCCAGGAGAAGAGTAGCTTATTTAGGGCGGAGTGCCACTAAATCACGGAAGGTAGCTTGGTTAGGGCGAAGTGCCACTAAACTAAGGAGAGGGTAGCTCGGTTAGGGCGGAGTGCTACTAAACCAAGGAGAAGAGTAGCTCGGTTAGGGCGGAGTGCCACTAAACCAAGGAAAAGGTAGCTCGGTTAGGGCGGAGTGCCACTAAACCATGGAAAAGGTAGCTCGGTTAGGGCGGAGTGCCACTTAAACCAAGGAGAAGAGTAGCTCGGCTAGGGCGGAGTGCCACTAAACCCAAGAAAGGGTAGCTCGGTTAGGGCGGAGTGCCACTAAACTAAGGAAAAGGTAGTTCGGTTAGGGCGGAGTGCCACTAAACCCCGGAAAGGGTAGCTCGGTTAGGGCGGAGTGCCACTAAACCAAGGAGAAGAGTAGCTCGGTTAGGGCGGAGTGCCACTAAACCAAGGGGAAAAGTAGTTCGGTTAGGGCGGAGTGCCACTAACCAAGGAAATGGTAGCTTGTTTAGGGCGGAGTGCCACTAACCAAGGAAAGTAGCTTGATTAGGGTGAAACGCCACTAAACCAAGGAGGAGGGTAGCTCGGTTAGGGCAGAGTACCACTAAACCAAGGAAAAGGTAGCTCGGTTAGGGCGGAGTGCCACTAAACCAAGGAAAGGTAGCTCGATCAAGGCGGAGTGCCACTAACCAAGGAAAGGGTAGCTTGATCAGGGCGAGATGCCACTAAATCAAGAAAAAGGTAGCTCGGTTAGGGAGGAGTGCCACTAAACCAAGGAGGAGGGTAGCTCGGTTAGGGCGGAGTGCCACTAACCAAGGAAAGGATAGCTCGGTTAGGGCGGAGTGCCACTAGACCAAGGGAAGGTAGCTCGGTTAGGGCGGAGTGCCACTAAACCAAGGAGAGGTAGCTCGATCAGGGCGGAGTGCCACTAACCAAGGAAAGTAGCTTGATTAGGGCGAAACGCCATTAACCAAAGGGGACGTAGCTTGATTAGGGCGGAGTGCCACTAACCAAGGAAAAGTTAGCTCCGACCGATCACTCGGGACATGTCGGCTGCGCTGCATGATACAGCTTAATGTATTTTCCGTTGAGGGGAGAGAACTGAATGACTCCTTTGTGGTCTACAAGGACGTAGGCACCCCCTTCATATACTCGGCGGACGATATACGGCCCGACCCAGTTTTCGACCAGCTTCCCTTTGGGGTTGGAGGCCATCACTTCTTTTCTTTTGACCATTACCATGTCTCCTTTCTTGAATTCTCGACCCTTGACTAGCTTGTCAAAAGCACGGGCCATGCGAGCTTGGTAGAGTTGGATGTTTTGCTGTGCCCGGAGGCATTTTCCTTCGAGCTCAGCGAGCTCCTCCAATCTTCTTTCTGCATTGGTCTGCTCACCACTGACTAGTCCGTGCTGGATGGCAACTCGTAATGAAGGAACTTCAAGTTCAATGGGCACTACAGCTTCCGACCCATAGACTAGGGAGAAAAGTGAATAGCCGGTTGGGGTCTTGTAGACAGTACGATAGGCCCAAAGTGCTTCATACATCCTTTCTTCCCAATCTTTTTTATTAGACTTGACAGTCTTTGTCAGCAATGTACATAATGTCTTATTAAAGGCTTCTGCGAGTCCATTGGCCTGAGGGTTGTAGGGGGACGATGTCCTCCAGTCGATTTTGTATTTGTCGGTCAGCCGATAAACCTTCTGGTTCCTAAAATGACTGCCATTATCAGAGATGATTCGGCTGGGGATCCCGAACCAAATATTACATTCTGTCGGAAGAACCTTGCAACTAGTTCTCCCGTCACATCTCTTAGTGCTATTGCCTCCGCCCATCTGGAGAAGTAGTCTGTAGCTGCTAAGATGTATCTGCACCCTGATGAAGATGCTGGTAGCGGCCCTACTACGTCCGTGCCCCACTGAGTAAACAGCCAGCTTGGTAGGGTGGGATGCAATGGCACTGGAGGTCTCCTTGCCACATTAGCGTGTTCTTGACACTTCTGACAAGCTTTGGCAAACTTACAGCAATCATCAAATATAGTGGGCCAATAATAGCCCAATTTCTTTATCTCTATCTTCATCTTTGGGCCAGCTTGGTGTGCTCCAGCTGATCCTGCATGGACCTCCTGCATCACCTGTCCCGCTTCTGCTGAAGACAAGCAACGGAGTAGGACTTTCCTTCGGGCATCTGCCATAATTCGGAACAAGGTCCCGCTTCGCATCTCGTAAGAATCCTTGATCCTCAGGAGCTTCATCCTCTGTTCCTTTTCTTTTGGAAGTTGCTGGTGTTGAAACCAGTGTAGGAGATGCTCTTGCCAATCTGGCCGCTGAACCCCTTCGATGACTGCTACTTCCATTTCTTGTTCGTCGGCCAGGACCCCTGTTACGCTAGGGACCTATCGGCGGTTGATCACTGTTATATTCAGGCTTGTGTCTGGCGGGACCGCCAATGAACTGGCCAGCTTAGCGAGGGCGTCTGCTTGAGCATTCCGGCCTCGATTGATGTGCTTGATGCTGATGAAGTAAAATCTTGACATCACGCGAGTTGCCAACTGGTGATAGGGGATGAGCTCTTGCTTTCGCACATCGAACTCTCCTTCCAGCTGTTTTATAACTAGCATGGAGTCTCCGAATGCTTCCAGCATCTGAATTCCCATGGACAGAGCAATTTGCAACCCGATTATCAGGGCTTCATATTCCGCTTCATTGTTGGTGCATTGTTTGTTTATGGAGCAGGATGTATGTACCACTTCTCCTTCTGGGGATTTCAAGACTATGCCTGCTCCTGCTCTGACCCTGGATGATCCGGTGGCAGAGGTGTCAATTCTGGAAGCGCCATCAAAGTATAGCTGCCATAGAGAGGGCTGTACTTGCACGGCTTCTAGGGTTTCATCTTCAGGAAGCTCCGGCTCCAACGGGCAATCCCCGGGCACTGGGTGCTCAGCGAAGAAGTCTGCAATAGCTTGGCCCTTGACGGCCTTACGCGGTACGTAGGAGATATCAAACTCCATAAGGATTACTGCCCATTTGCCCAGGCGGCCTTTGAGTGCCGGTTGAGACATGATTTACTTCAGGGGATCCTCTTTGGACACCAAGCTGATTTCATGCGACAACATATAGTGTCGGAGCTTCTTAACTGCGAAGACCAGCGCCAGACAGATCTTCTCAATATGAGTATATTTCTCCTCAGTTCTGACCAGTCTCCGACTGAGGTAATAGAGGGCTTGCTCTTTCCCTTCTTCATTATTCTGGGCCAGCATTGCCCCCAGAGAATTATGTGTAGCTGCTATATACAATATCAATGGTCGTCCTTTCACCGGTGCGCCCAGCACTGGAGGAGTTTTCAGATAGTCTTTCAGCTTGTCAAAGGCCGTCTGGCAATCTTCATCCCAATAAAAGGGAACCTCTTTCATCATCAACTTGTGAAAAGGCTGACATCGCCCTGACAAATTGGAAATGAACCGCCGGATATAAGCTAAGCGGCCCTGTAGTGATCTCAGCTCAGAGATGTTCCTTGGCGGAGGTAACTCCTGAATTGCCTTGATCTTTGCGGGGCCTATCTCGATTCCCCGATATCGAACGATGAAACCCAGGAATTTTTCGCTCGACACTCCGAACGCACATTTCATGGGGTTCATCTTTAGCTCATGCTGTCTCAGCCTCTGAAAGATAATCCGGAGGTCTTGCAGATGATCTTCTTTTCTTTTGGTCTTGACCACCAGGTCATCTATGTAGCATTCGACCTTGTGGTAGAGCAACTCGTCAAAGATTTTGGTCATTGCGCGCTGATAGGTTGCGCCAGCATTTTTCAGTCCGAACGGCATTCTCTTGTAATGATAAATGCCTTTAGGAGTTCGGAAAGCAGTATGGACTCGGTCAGGCTCCGCGATCCAAATCTGATTGTAACCGGAAGACCCATCCATGAATGACAGGGCTTCATGGCCGGTTGTAGCATCAATCATGACCTCGGTTATTGGCACCGGGAAGTCATCTTTGGGGCAGGCTTTATTTAGATCTCGGAAGTCGACACATATCCGGATCTGTCCATTCTTCTTCTTCACGGGGACGATATTCACCAGCCATGTAGTGTACTGGTTTTCTTCAACAAATCCCACGTCAATGAGCTTGTCGACTTCAGCACAAATTTGGGTGATGAGCTCTGGCCTCATGCGCCGCGGTGGTTGCTTCACTGGCTCGGCCTCAGGGCTGATTGTTAGCTCATGTTGTGAGACAGCGGGGCTTAGACCTGGCATCTCTTTGTAAGTCCAGGTGAAGCAATCCCGGTACTCTAGCAGCAGCTGGATGTACAACTCCCGTTCTTCTGGGGACAGTTGGGCGCTGAGGAAGGTGGGCCTAGGGTCCTCCTCATTTCCCAAGTTGACTTCTATTAGTTCATCGACTGTGGCCTGGCCTCCGTCTTCTATCTCCAGAGGTGCCGGTTGGAGGTCAACGAAGTCTGGAATACCATCTTGAGGGTCGAGTACTTCGACTTCCTCGTCAGACACCACCAGAGCTTCTTGAGGTTTCTTGATTTCTTGTGTTAGCGGCTGGGTGGATTGTTCTATTAGCAAATCCATTGCCGTCGCAGCTTCCAAGGATGAGAGAGCAGCCTTGGTGTTTGTGGATGAGGTTGCAGCCATAACGGACTGGTAGCTGTTTACAGCCGGACTCGGACAGCATACTGGTTTTATAGCAGAAGCTGAGGAAGTCTCGCCTTCTGGGACAGTTGTATCTTCCGCAGAAGTGGCTTTTTCTTTCCTAGTAGCTGGCTCCCCTTGATTGGAGTTGACCAAGGCTTCCCTGATTGGTATAAAGGGTGTTGAAGTTGTCATTAGTAGGACCCCTGTGGAGGGAGAGACTCCTACTTCTTGAATGTCTTCGGCTTCGCTGCTGCTAGCCGTATCAAATTCGACTTGAAAGGCCGCTTCTTCAGGATGAACTTGCTCCCAGCATCGGCAAGGGGCCGAGGTTTCTTCTTCTTGATTCCCGGACCGAGCCAGTTCAAGATATTCGGCTTCTATCGGATACTCATCAAAGGTTGCCCCCAGAGGGCTATCTTCAGTAGGATAGAAGGCGGAGATAGTATCCACCTCGTACCGCCCACTGTAATAATATTCCTCCAGGGTGAAGCCCAACCCTGGATGCTGAGAGACACGTCTCATTTCCTTATCCAGATTTGCAGGATACCACATCTTCTGGAAAGCTTCTTTGCGCTTTTGAGACTGATCGGGAGGAAGGTGTTGCTTCTGAAACATTCTGGCCATCCGATCGGTCGTGAACGCCAGACCTTGGACAGGAACCCGCGGGTTGGCTAGATCTTCAGGGAGGCTGCAGTCTGTGTCTTCCCGAGTGGGATGCTCCTCAGCTATATAGAACAAGTTGCTGGGCCCATCTTCCTGTGTCACCTCCCAAGCTTTGAAAGGTTCGACAGTGGGGTCGTTGAGGCCGAGGACTGGCCTGGTGGGGCCGGCCGGGACTCCGATGCGGTCGCGCTGTCGATTGAACTGCACTTCCTTAGCTTTGGGATATAATGCTGGGGGTGTTACCCTGCCGACATCTCCAAAAGCTGTGATGTGGGAGACCACCTTCGGCTTGACATATCCGCATGGCGATGGTGGATACCAATGTAGACACCCAATTTTGGCCGATAAATTGAGCATTTTCTTTGTTCTCCCAGTTAATGCCCTAATTAATCCTTAGTTGGTTAATTTTCTGGGATGTCTCTCTATTCTTGGCCCAACATTTCAATTCCATACCTTGGATCTTGTCGCTTTCTTGTTCATAGCACATTGTGGATCTAATTGAAGTTATCATTTGAACAGTTGACATCTGATCATTATAGCATCCACTTTGGATGTTATTCTCACTCAGCATTTGATTAAATGACTGCCCAAAGGTTTTTTTCTCCTTTTTCTAAATCATTTGATGGGCCCTTAATTATCGCGCTATATCGTCATAGCGCGTTCTTCATGAACGCGCTATACGCTTGTAGCGCGTTCTCAGTCAGAAACCCAGTCCGACCCGAACTCCCCTTTTTCGATCTGAGTCCTTATTTTGGTAAGTTTCCAATCATATTCCGTCCAAAGGAAGGTTCCAAACCCTAATAGGAGTCTTTCACCCTCATTAATCGGCAGGATTACCTCAATTTGAGCCGCGAAACCTTTGGATTGAATTGAACTCCGACCTAGGGTTGCTTCTCGATCTTTTTCCTATAAATTGCACCATTTGGCCGTCGTTTCAGGGGGATGCAACTCGAGATCTTGACGAGGGGGAGGCTGCGTTTCATTCCAAATCAACAACTCCTCGCTCCTCATATATCCAAGGGAGTATTTAGGGGCATATTGTGTTCTTCCTAGTTCTTAGTTTTTTTTTCTCCCAAATTCGTTCATCCCAATCTTTGCATAGCATTGCATCCCGGTTTTTAAACACTCTTTTACAAAATACACGCATCCACACACACACCAAACCTATCTTTTGGCCCTTCCATAGGGGTTTAAAAACCACCAAACCCCCAGGTAATCGAGCCCCCGTTTGTATGCTTTTGATTAAGAATAGGGGCAGATTCTACTAAAATCTTGATCTAATGGGCCTTCTGTTTGTTGTTTATGATTGTTTGCAGGCACTAGAAGAGTGATACGTGGAGCCCTTGCACCTTGGCCGGCCTTGGAGCAAGGAAGGAATGAATCCAAATAACCCCGCTTCCTGTCTGATATCGCGCTATAGGAACAGAGCGCGATCCTGAGAAGGCGCTAGGACGATATAGCACGTTAATCCCCAGGCCAGCTCTTGGCCATCTTGAATTTCTGAGGTATATAACCTGCCCTATCTTGATCTTTATATTATTTGACATGTTGTTGGCCTCAGTGGCGATCACGGAATTTAATTATTACATGTAACCCCCCTTTTATCATCAATTGTAGTTCTATATCTTGTTAAGTCATCTTTTATGCAAATCATTTAATTTGGGGTCGTTTCTAATTTCATGATCCACAAATTGGTGATCATGGTGGGACACTTTGTGCCACCACGTTCGTTCTTTTGGTTGCCTGCTTGTTAATCCATCAAAGTGTGTGTGATTATTTGTCTTTTGGGGTTCCCCCACCCTGTCATTGGTCGCGCTATACATCCATAGCGCGTTCTATAAGATCGCGCTATGGACATATAGCGCGTTAATCACCAGAGGGTATTTCACCCACGCCTTCTGTCGGGGTTCTGATTGTCATCTTCTCTGGTTGCATCTTGTACATTTCCTGTTGTGTATTCTTTTTTTAATATATTTTTCATTTTATTTGCTAGTTCTAGTTTAGATATTCTTGCATAACATAGCATTCATCTTTGCATTCGGTTTGGGAGACCTCCTCTCCCCACACTTTTAGGAGATCTCACACCCCCTTGGTGAAGGAAGGACCCTCCATTGAGCATTCTGTCTCATTGGACCAGAAATTCCTAAGCCAAGCCTCCGTAAGACCTCGCACCCGTGGATTCCCTCACGGACGCTGGGCAGGTTGTACCTTTGAAGTCCCGGGTTTAGTTGGCCTACGCATGATGAGAGAGTGTTCCTAGTTGGCACCGGAGTACCACATTTGAAACTAGGTTCCTCCCTTGAGTGATCACATCAATTTGCATAAAGTCATTAATTCACCAAGGGTCAAACAAACCAAAATCAACGGTAACCATTCCAAATTGTGTGCTTCTTTGCAAATTGTTTTGCTTGAACTTTGATTGCATAATGGTTTACCTTGATAAAGAAAATAACATGTTCAATCTTAATTATGCTCATGAGGATGCACAACCTAGCACATCCTATACTCCTCAATCTCAACATGTTCATCATAATCCTCACCATATCTTCAAGGGACCACGTACTCATTCCTATGGTCATGCCCGGCCCATGGGCAATGACCAATCTCATGGCCCTTCGATTCAATCGTGAGCCACTACTCCTACGGGACCGTCTCCTCCCAACGATGAGAAGGTCTCCCAGATCTTGCATGCATTAGATCATCTCACCCCTCAACAAATCCAAGCCCTTAAGGCCGTTGTTGAGGGTGCATCTAATTCCTCTCATCCTCCTTCCAATCCTACGCGGGTGGCCCATCACCCACTTCCCTCTTCTATTCACATTCCTACTCGGGTAGCCCATCACCCATCTCCTCCTATTCACCCCTCTCCTCGGGTGGTCCAATACCCACCTTCTCCTATTCCTCCTCCACCACGGCCCCAAGGCCCATTTATTCCTTGCAACCCGGCCCATCTTGGTTCTCCTATGGGTCATCCCATTAACCCCCTTTCACGGCCTTTTTATGCGGCCCCTCCTTCAAGGCCCTGCTAACCCTCTGTTACTCAGGTCACACCCCTCCAACAAATGCTTCTCGACAAAGTCACTTCGTTGGAGGAACAATTTAAGAGGGTTACGAGCCCACGGCCCGCTTCTTCTGCTCCAGTCAATCCCCTCCACGCCGCTCTGAATGACATTACAAAGATGGAGCAAGCTTGGAAGGATAGGAGAGACGACTACGGGATAGTGCGAGCAACCAAGAGCCGACGGGTTTCAACGTTAAAGTGGACGCCGTCCATCCTCCACCCATTCACCCAATTCACGCATATGGCCCTCCACCTCCACATACACATACACAATACCATTACATTCTACCACCCATATACACGCCTTCACTACGGTGTCCACTTGAACTTGCTAATGAAGAACCGGCAATTGAAGAATTTAAGGCGGCATACGACAAAGCTCTACAAGCACCTCTTCCGAGTTTCCTTCGCCGTCCCCTTCCTCCACTGCCAGAAGACCCCTATGCTCAAGACTATGCCACAGTCCCCGATCCAACTCCCATTTATGAGACCTCTTGATGTTACGATGATGGGTTGATAATCCAATCACCCATACCGCCGCATCATGAGTCTCATCCTATCCCTAACACCTCCCGCCCCATCCGGCATTTTCAACGCACTAAACCTTCACCTCCCGTAACCACACCAATATCCTCCACTCCATCGGCCTCCGTCGAGCCTCCATCACCTTCCACTACGCCGGCCTCTGCCGAGCCTTCTATTACTCCTCCTCCTTGTTCTCCACCTCAACCCTCCATTATCCCTTTAACCCCAAAACCCACTATGCCTATAACCCCTACTCCACTACTTAACCCTTCACCCTTACCCGTGGCTAGTCCTGAGCAAGGTCCACCCCTTTTTGCACTCGAGCCAACCCCGATTGCTTCCGAGCAAAGGGAGAAGCTCGATGTGTTTCAACCTCCACTTCCACTCACCCTTTCTTCAACACTTTCCATTATACCACCACCATCCATGGAGCCTTCTGCCTCCGCTTCACACCTCTTTACTACTCGGAATGGGAGTGCTTCTGCAAGAACTTGTACCGAAGATGATCAAGAGCCGGGCAAGAAAGATTTGGCCACGGCCATGATGTTCAAGATGCAAGAGTTTATATGCCGGATGCCGATCCAGGTTGTCGTGCCAAGCATGGTCGAAGAAGCCAAGTTCCCGCCACTGCTCACTAAGAGAGAATGTCAAACTTTGATGCCATGTAAGTTTGTGCCCAAGGGCCGAGCAGGGCACCCATTGTTCCAACTTTCAAACCTCAAACCTTTTCTTCCATGCAAGGGGCAAATGCCTATTCTATTCAACATTCTTTATATGCCATGACCCCTGGGCAACACAATGCTTCTTATCCCGACTTTCCAACTCTCTCACACTATTACTTTTCACTCTTCAAGGGAGTTGTCATTTACCATTGAAGCTTCGTCATGGGCTCTTGCTTTATCCATTGGGCCAATTGGCTATACACTTTCATTGCCATGGAGGGGCGGTTATCTTGGTGCTAAGGGGCCTTCCAATATTTCATCCACCTTCTATTCAATGTCATCCACATTCTTGTCTATCACATTTTCTTCATGGGCCACTCCAAGGGTAAGAAGGGGGATCTCATCCTCTCGCCCTTCATGTTCTTCATATTCTTTGCATCTCATGCATTCTGTTGCATCCATGCATTCATCGCATCCATTCTATTGCATCCACATGCACTTCTTCTTTCCCGGGTTTCCAAACCCGTATCTTCCCCGCCTTCCGGAACCTCCGGATCCCCCACGTTTCCTATATCTTCTGCCTCTATCTTCGGGATCTCCAGGTCCCCTTACGCTCACCAGGCATTGTGCCCCCTTCAATTTTCCCTCAGGGCATCGCGTCCCTTCCCATCTCATTCCTCCGGAACCTCCGGATCCTTCATCCCTCTCTTTAACCCTTGGGCATCATGCCCCATGGTGTCTTCCTCCTCCGGATCCTCTGGATTTCTTATCTCCCCTCCTAGGGCATCACATCCCTTCTTTCACTATCCCTCCGGAACCTCCGGACCCTCCTGACCCTTTTCATCCACTCTTCCTGGGGCACCGCGTCCCTCGGCATTTTCTTCCTCCGGAACCTCTGGACCCTCCATCTCTCTTCCGATTCATCTTTCTGCTCCTCCGGGACATCACATCTGTCATTTTTTTCTTCCTTCTCCATCATCTTTTTCCTTTCTTTTTCCAGCGTCCCTCGATATCTTATCCCTCCAGAGCCTCCGGATTCTTCCTCCTATCATGATTCTCCTCCTCGGCCTCCGGACCCTCCGGATCCGTCTCTTTCCATCTATCAATTTCTTCTTCTAATTCCTCCTGATCCTGGGTCCGATCTAACTTCTTCCGCATCCACTGCCTTGGGCATCTGTCCTTTCTCCCACTGCTTCTGAGGCTTTAGTCCTCACTCCTCCTTCTAATTCTCCTCTCCTTCTGTAGACTGTTCCATGTGATCAGGGTCTCCGCGCCTTAGCAAGGGAGTTCTGGCCCTTGCCTCTCTTCCTTTTCTCCTTATTCGTCTGAGTCTCGTCTGAGTACCACTCCTTCTTGTTAAGCCACTTCCAAATCCTTTGCTTCCAATCCTTTTATCTACCACTTGAGGACAAATCCCATGTTGATCAACCTTGCCCCTGGCAGCTGCTTCAACAAAGATCGCAAGGTAATATGTTAACGTAAGTAAACATTTTTATGATATCATTATCTCATTACTTCACGCATGATTTTCAAAATGAAGTGCTTCTTAACAAGATTAAGAGTGGTGTTTTAGACCTTTATCTTAGGTCTTATTTAATTGAATCATCATCAAAAGAGTCTTTAGGCTTGCTTTTGCAGCACCTTTGGTTAATAATAACCCTGCGCTGGGAATTCGACATTCTCTCCCCGCTTGTTAAGAGCAACCCTTAGCTGGGCATTCCACACACTTCACGGCGTCCTTAACCGGCTCCTTTGGTTAAACACCGTTGCTACTTTGGCCATGCCATGAGTATATCTGAAAGTCTTTTCTCTTCTTTACTCGGCTACATGCAGGGGCAAGAGGTTGACGGATGAGATGACCAACCTAGGTAATCCCCAATACGAGAGAAGTCTCAAATAGGGGCAGTCTTGACCCAAAATCAATATGAGTTTTCATATGAATTTCATGATCTACATCTCGCCAAAAGGGCTATTATGAAAATCAAGTCAAAATTTCGATAAATGCAAAAGTATGAATTATGGCATGACAAGAGTGGCAAAGTCCCCACAGGGAAAACCCTGGTCGTATGCATGTCAAGGGTCTAAAAATCAAAGGCACAAAGCCCCGGCACAACAGATTACCTCTTTGAGGGGAAATACCTTGGAAGGAATTCAAGTCCCGATATCTCCCATCCTGCATAAAGCTTATCCTCAATTATTCCTCTCTTCTCTCTCTAAGACCGAATGTTTCTCAGGTATGGCCTTGGTAGGAGCACTGTTAACCAAAGGTAGCTGGTCATGGGGCGCCACCTTTAAATGCACGCCCGGCTTTGGGCAGTTTTGAGCAAAAGGGGAAGGGATTAGGATCCTTCGCCAATGGTTTAAACATCCATTGATGCTGCATTAGCAATGTCTAAGCCAAATTCCAAAAAAATTGAATATTGCCAAAATTCCAAAAATTGAATATTGCCAAAAAAAATCCCAAAAATTGAATATAGCCAAATTCCAAAAAAAATTGAATATTACCGAAATTCCAAAAAAAGATTGAATATTGCCAAATTCCAAAAAAAATTTGAGCATTTCCAAAACTTTCATATCTTTTCAAAATCAACATAAAAATTCAAATATTCTTTTTGAAAACTCATAAAAATTTGCATATTTTTAAAAAATTCCAAAAAAAAATTACATTATATTACTGATGGCATTATTGCGGAGATATCCTTTTACAGGGGTGCGCAAAATCAAAAGAACAATCACAAGAAGTGCAAACAAGTATCAAAGACTGTCTCATTCCACTATGTATGTCAAAATAGTACAAAATGAGAATGGATAAAACAACCTCTCTAGCTCTCCCCTCGATCCTCCTGATCTTCCCCTCTACGCGAGCTCTCAGCCTCCTCCTGTCCTCCCCGGGAAGACCTAGGAGGAGCCATCGATCCCCGAGAAGCTGAACCCCTGTCACCGCGTGCTCCCCTCTCAGCATCTTCCCTCCTCTGATGCTCAGAGGAGGTAACTAAATAATCAGTGCTCAAATAGGCTCGGGAGTATCCCTCACGCTGAGCCCGCTCACGCCCTCGCCGATAGCGATCCTCCGCATCCTTCGCCCGCTGCTCGGCGATGCCTAATCTGGTACGCAGCTCCACCCTCTCTAGCTCCCGCTCCACTCTCTCTCTCTCCCATCTCTCTCTCTCTCTGTCTCGATCCTCCCTCTCTCTCTGCCGCTCACTCCTCTCCACCCCGAGTAGGAGGCGTAACTCTGCCACATCTCGAGGAAGCTCCTCCGCATCGCGGCACCTCAGCTCTGCTTCCGCTGTCCGCAGCTCCTGCTCCTGCATCCGAAATCTTGGTCAATAACTGATAATAAAATTTTTCAAGACTAAGATTAAAAGAACAGATTGCTTACTCTCTCCTGTAGGGAGGCCTCAGCTGCCTCTGCCCGAGCAACTGCACTAGCAAGCTGGCTCTCCAGGTCGGTGTGGTCGCAAATAGGCTGAGTGGAAGATGAAGCGCCATGCGAGGATCGGACTGCCTCCAGCTCCTCGCGCTAAAAAGAGAAAGCATTACTATTAATTGAATTTCAAATCCAAATCATTCTAAGTTAAAAATGCTTACCAGCTCATCGACGGTATGCTGGAGGTCCTCACGCTACCGGATCGTGGAGTCGAGGAGTCCCTGTACCATGGCCAGTCTCCCCTCTATGTCGAACTACAATAAACACATATTGGTCATATGTTGAATAATCAAGAACAAATGAATTTAAAGGCATACCTGTCCACGAGCGCTCTGATAAACTCGGCTGCCGTATGCCTGAGAGTATGCATGGAGGTAGGCATCATCTGAATCCGCTCCCGCAGGGACTGCTCGGCCACGCCTCTTCCAATCTGCGTACTGCACCCGGGCGCGCTGCTGCCAGTCATCTGTCCCCTAGAGGCCTCGAAAGCGTCGTCCAGGTCGTGGGTCCGTCGCCTGGGTCAGGAACTCTACCACCGCCTGATGGAGTCCTAGTGTCCTCATGATCAACCTATGGTATAGTGGCTCGACCAGGTTGAGGGCATGCAACCAGATCTCTCTCCCAAAGTATGGGATGGCCGCCTCCACCCAGGGCATCACCTCGGCGTCCCTTTGATAGGGAGTCCAGACCACCTTCATAGTGCAATTTATCATTGCCCTGGATCTCATTCATATCATATAATTCAATTTCAAAAATTAAATTTTACCTCTGTATGGGGCATTATATCTAACGTCTCCTGAATATGGGTGACCTGGTCCTTCAGAGATCGGCTGTCTCGTGTCGGGGTCCAACGTCTGGCTAGGGGCAGTAGATCTCCTCGATCCTCCCAAGCATGCCTGAGGGTAGGAAGATACAAGTAACTCCAAACCTGAAATGCAGCTCATGTAATCAATATAAAAGGCAAGTGCATAATTTAATCATTGGAGTTTAAGGTTTAGAGAGATACCTGAAGTAGAGGGTAGAACCCCCCGAGTGAAGACTGGTGTGAAGAAATGCCGAAGCTGTCAAACAAATGGGCTAGGACTGCCGCACCCCAAGCATACCGTCCAACTCTGTCCAGATCCTCTAGTAGGGGTAGAAATCGGTAGCTCACTACATCACCCTGAGTCGCTAGAAGTAGCTTGCCGATCAGCAGAATAAGAAACCTCCTCAGCTCCATGTCGGCCTGTGCGCCAGCCTCAGTCGCGAAGCTCTCTCTGGCCCCAGCCTCTAGTCTCCTCTCATGAGCCGTCAAGCTCTCCCCCACCTCCCTCTGTGTGTGGAACAAGCCGAGACTCTCCTGCAAAGCAATCCTAAACACTAGCGAGGTCCGACCAGTCCCCTCCAGCTCCAAGCCTAGCAGTCTACGCGCCATCTCTCGGTAGTCGGGGTAAGTGCAGCCCGTCACTGCCGATCCATGCACCCACAGCCCGGTAATACGGGTGACGTCCTCTAGAGTCGGGATCATATGACCCCAGGGGAAGAGGAAGGCCTTGCACCCTGCGTCCCATCTGGCTTTCAGAGCTCTTATCAATCCCACATCGACTCTCAGCACCTCTATCTCCAGGAACTCCCCGAAGCCCATTCGGCGGAGGCGGGACCGTTGAAACTCCGGTAGTGCGGAGTAGACGGCCCGAACCAGTGTCCATGAAATCTGGGCACGAACTGCACCCTCCACACCCTGCACACAACATAAAAGCAAGAAATATCAATTTGTGTCCATCAAACAAAACAAAAAATCAGAAAATAAGGAAAACTAGCATTCTGTTCTTTGTCGCGCTATATCGTCATAGCGCGTTCTTCAAGAACGCGCTATGAAGATATAGCGCGTTCATCTTCCACAGGTAGGGGGCGACCCCTCATTCCCCAGAACTTTTCCATGGGCTTTCTGCCCTACACATCGGTCTAAAGGGGCATCTCCCCTTCCATCTTCATCTCATTTGAAAAGAAAAACAAGAAAAATCAAAAGAAAGAAAGATTAGGGCTGTTTTCTTACCAATCGACGTTTTCGGGCCGCCGCGCCACCAATGGGCTCCGCCGCTGTTTCCTCGGCCGCCGGGGCACCTTCAACCTCTTCAGCATCATCCGGGGGGATCTCCATTTCGTCCCCTTCAAGCCGGGCCAAGACAGTCGCCTCCGAGTCGGCATTCTCTTCCACGGGAGGGGGCGTTCGTTGCTCCTCCACGCAAGATCGTTGACGGCCACGGGTGGCGCACCGTTTGGAGCGTCGAGGAGGATCCCCTTCCATTGGATTAGGGCGATGAGGGTTTGGGTTGGTGAGAGGGCGAGAGAGGGAGTCGAGAGAGGGAAGTATGGGTTTGAATAAGAGAAAAGAGGGGGGGGGGGGGTTTTTGAAAACCTGCGTGTGATTAACGCGCTATACGTTCATAGCGCGACATTAACGCGCTATGTATATATAGCGCGATAAACAAAGTAAAAAGAGAAATGAAAATAGAAGAGAGGAGGGAGAGAAAAGGAAATGCCATGAGAATATATGTTGAGAGTGGATGAGAAACTTGTGTTCTTTTGCTTATGCGTGCCTGAATTTGCTTGAATTTGCTTAGCATTGAATTCGTAGGAAAGCAAAAGAAAGATGATGATACGCCATCAGGTAAGTATTTCTTTACCCATTCCTTTTATTGCATTACTATATGATACTTACATTATTATATTATCTCAAGGACCGACTGATTCTTCGTATGTTTCGGGATTTGAGTTCCCCTCTACCAAAAATAGTGATGATCTAGAAACATGCAGTTAATCGTCGGATAGGCCGTTAGGTCAGACAAATTTGGGGACGATGGACTTCATCTCGCACGTCGTGGTTGCAGATAACTCTTGACCCAAGTCTGTTTGATTTAATAATATTATCCTTGAGTATCTTATATTTTATTTTTTCTTGGCATTTATTTTAATGATTTCTTTTATTTTAGCCCTGCACGCATCATGCCCTTTGCATTCATAAATGCCCAACTCTTCTTCCTAATTAAGGATCAATAATGCTTATGTTCTTGAACAAAGAAATTCAATTCCATTCCGAATTTGAAAGATTACTCCTAGTTGGACACTGGATCTCACTGGTCGATGTGACCCTTGCCTAAAATTTGCTTATCCCCTTTCAATCCAATTCAACTTATCCTCCTCCTTTTGATCCACTCATTAGCTGTGAACCGCATGATGGCGTCGATGGATCCGCCGGGCTCGCGTCTATTCCACTAATTGAGTGAAATCCGTAGTTGCTATGCGCCGCGGATACCTCTTTTGTGCAAGAGGTTGATCAGCTCCCTTATCTTTGTTCCGCGCCTATCGTTCTAGGCAGGAGTCATTGGTGCTAGCTTGACCTTGTGGTTAGCTTGGAGTTTTTTGGATTATTCCTGTCATTCGTCAGTTGTGATGGGTGCCACTTTTTCCTTGATATCCACTTATCAGTCTGCTCCACTGCATTTCCACTTCATCTCCCCGTCACTACCACTCTGTGTCATCTCCGTTTTGCCTCCGTTTTACCTCCGTCTCGCTCCCCTGCAAAGCGGATATCAAGGAGGGGCATCTGTAGACACCCAATTTTGGCCGATAAATTGAGCATTTTCTTTGTTCTCCCAGTTAATGCCCTAATTAATCCTTAGTTGGTTAATTTTCTGGGATGTCTCTCTATTCTTGGCCCAACATTTCAATTCCATACCTTGGATCTTGTCGCTTTCTTGTTCATAGCACATTGTGGATCTAATTGAAGTTATCATTTGAACAGTTGACATCTGATCATTATAGCATCCACTTTGGATGTTATTCTCACTCAACATTTGATTAAATGACTGCCCAAAGGTTTTTTTCTCCTTTTTCTAAATCATTTGATGGGCCCTTAATTATCGCGCTATATCGTCATAGCGCGTTCTTCATGAACGCGCTATACGCTTGTAGCGCGTTCTCAGTCAGAAACCCAGTCCGACCCGGACTCCCCTTTTTCGATCTGAGTCCTTATTTTGGTAAGTTTCCAATCATATTCCGTCCAAAGGAAGGTTCCAAACCCTAATAGGAGTCTTTCACCCTCATTAATCGGCAGGATTACCTCAATTTGAGCTGCCAAACCTTTGGATTGAATTGAACTCCGACCTAGGGTTGCTTCTCGATCTTTTTCCTATAAATTGCACCCTTTGGCCGTCGTTTCAGGGGGATGCAACTCGAGATCTTGACGAGGGGGAGGCTGCGTTTCGTTCCAAATCAACAACTCCTCGCTCCTCATATATCCAAGGGAGTATTTAGGGGCATATTGTGTTCTTCCTAGTTCATAGTTTTTTTTTCTCCCAAATTCGTTCATCCCAATCTTTGCATGGCATTGCATCCCGATTTTTAAACACTCTTTTACAAAATACACGCATCCACACACACACCAAACCTATCTTTTGGCCCTTCCATAGGGGTTTAAAAGCCACCAAACCCCCAGGTAATCGAGCCCCCGTTTGTATGCTTTTGATTAAGAATAGGGGCAGTTTCTACTAAAATCTCGATCTAATGGGCCTTCTGTTTGTTGTTTATGATTGTTTGCAGGCACTAGAAGAGTGATACGTGGAGCCCTTGCACCTTGGCCGGCCTTGGAGCAAGGAAGGAACGAATCCAAATAACCCCGCTTCCTGTCTGATATCGCGCTATAGGAACAGAGCGCGATCCTGAGAAGGCGCTAGGACGATATAGCGCGTTAATCCCCAGGCCAGCTCTTGGCCATCTTGAATTTCTGAGGTATGTAACATGCCCTATCTTGATCTTTATATTATTTGGCATGTTGTTGGCCTCAGTGGCGATCACAGATTTTGATTATTACATGTAACCCCCCTTTTATCATCAATTGTAGTTCTATATCTTGTTAAGTCATCTTTTATGCAAATCATTTAATTTGGGGTCGTTTCTAATTTCATGATCCACAACCAACCGTCACCCGATCTATTCTTCGAGGTCCCTATGGGGGACCTAGCTTCAGAAACCTTCCGGGGAGGCCCCGTATATAGGTTGGCGTCTGCCAAGTGACATTCAAATACCTCGAACGGGTGGAGATCAGCAAATATCCTCTCCTCCTTCCCTTGGAGGCTGTATTTGATGCATTGGTGGAGCGTGGAGGGCACCACCATATTCTCATGCAGCCATGGGCGGCCGAGCAGCGTCTTGTAGGAGGTGGGAGAGTCAATGACATGAAACTGCACTGTTGTAGTGAAATCTGCCAGGGTCAGCGTGAACTTTGTCACTCCCATAGATACCTCACATTTTTGGTTGAAGCCAGCGATATGCATATCCCTGACTTTCTCGAGATGCACATTAAAGTGGTGCCTCTCGTATATTCTGTAAGGTAGAATGTTGACTGCTGCACCGGGATCAACCAGTATTCTATTCAGCTCCCTCCCATGCAGGTGCCCTTTCATATACAGCGGCCTGTTGTGGCTTGCAGTAGGTAGTAGCATGTCTTGTGGAGAGAAGGTCATACTGGCTTCTGGTATAGCCTCGGCTATGCAGGCTTCAAAATGAGCAGGCGTCTGCAGAGCAGTGATGATCGCCTGTCGAGTTTCTTCACTCAAAGAGAGAATTTCCCAGATCGTAAATCGAGCGGGGAGCTTTTTGAGCAACTTCATTATTCGGCTTCCAGCCCGGACATTGGAGAGCTTCATCTCTTCCGCCCATCTAGGCTTGGGGAGGTTTTGATTTGTGGGTCCAGACGGACCTGCTTCATCTTCCTCGGACTCGGCATCCTCTTGGCTGGCACCGGCTATCGGGTCTTCTTTATTAGTTGTTGTAGGGCAAGTTCCATCTGCATTTGCATCCTCAGTAGATTGCGCTGGCTGGGGGTGAATGGCCCCGGGTGTAGGGTTAGCCTCTTGACAGGGCTGTTTCCCCTTTGACATTTTCATAAATTCAAGGAATGAAGGGACTGCCTTGCCCCCACTTTTGTTGTATAGGCCTGACGGAGGGGGGATTTGAACTCCCTTAACCTCCGACGGAGGTGTCCTGTAGGGTTGCTCCCCTCTGAACATGATGTTGTGGTTGGGTGGTGGCTGGCGCCCCCATCTTTGGCCCGACCGAGTGGCATGTGCAGCAGTTGCGGCCTCGGCTTTGCCTCCACCAGCATGGGGTGTGAAGCAAATTTCTTCTTCTTCATCTTATCCGGGTAGGTTGAAGAGTGCTGATAGGGTATTGCAGGAGACAACCTGTGCTTTATTGGCCCCAGCGGCCTTTCTTTTCTTCTTCTTTTACTTTCTCTTCTTTTTGGTTTCTGCGGGTGCCTGCCCCCAGAACAGGCTGCCCTCTTCAGGGGGTGCTGCTTCAGCTTCCTCCACCTGTTTGAGTGAGAGTTGTTCCAGCTCTTGCCATGGGACGTGGTCCCGTACCAGCAGAGGTTTCAATTCGGGCTGCACATATTCATCTAGCCCTTCAATCAGGTGCTGTAGTCGAAGGACCCTAGGATTGGTTTCCTTGATTGCTGGCAGCGGAGTTTGTCTCCTCCTGTTAGGTGTATATATTCTGACGGCTGTAGGTGGAGTGACCCATACGGGTGCTACCACTGGCGGAGCAGGCCGGGGTGTAACGCCACGGATATGTGCCCCCTCTTTCGGGCGAGGTGCCCTCTTCTTCTTGTGCTTTACAGGGATCTGTTGCCACCCCTGCTGTTCTTTTACAGGCTCCAGGAAATGGATTTCGTAGGTGCTCCGTGTGCTTGCTTCAGAGATCTCCTCAGGTAATGCCTGGTAGAGGGAGACCATGTTGACTGCTGCTCTCCTGGGAGGAGCTTCATGTGGCTGAGGAGGGTCTACTTTGTACTCTCCCAGCTCTATTTCATTCTTCTTTACCATTCCTTCGATGATGTCTTTGAAAACATAACAGTCTTCGATTGGATGTCCCAACATCTGGTGGTAGGGAAAGAATCTTGGACTGTCTTTTCTTTTCAGGTCCTCCGGTCTTCTTGGCTCAGGCAGGGTGACCATGCCGTATTCTGTTACCCAGTCGAACAGGACTCGGGTCTTGTCCTTTGGAAAGGAGTAGGCTTTCTTCATCTTGTCCCTCAGCGAAGGACCTTCTTTGTCATCCGGAGCTTTTGCAGACTGCGGGGGAGCCGCCTTCTTGCCTTTCTCCTTCTGTTGTTCGAACGCCTTGATATCAAGCGCATTCGCTTCTTTAGGTGTGGGGCGCCGTTCCGCAGCCTTACCTTTCTGGGTTGTGCTGGCAGCTGACGCCGGGACAGACTTGGCTAGGAAAGCCTCCACTTCGGCCACCACATTATTCAGCTGGTCGAACGGCCGTATTTCCATTCCAATCATCTTCTCCAGGACCTCCCTCCTGAGGTTTTGTTTGCATATTTGTACCGCGTCCTCCTGATGCGGGGGCCGCTTGCATCTCATTCCGAGGTTCCTCTACCTCTTGATGTAATCAAGGGTTGTCTCATCTGCCCTTTGTTTTGTTGAGTAGAGTTCGGCCACTGTGACCTCCCTCTCTGTGACATGGAATCTTTCTTTGAACTTTCTCTGCATATCCGACCAATCACTGATTGACCCGGCCGAGAGGCTAGAGTACCATTCAAATGCGAGCCCTGTCAGCGAGGACCCGAAGAACTTCAGTAAATATGACTCGTCGGTGGCCAGATCACCCATAACGGTCATGTAATATGCAATATGCTCTTTCGGGGACCCCTTCACGTTGAATTTGTCAAACTTAGGTGGCTTGTTGACCCCCGGGGAAGTCGTTTAGCCGCATGGTGTTGCGGGTAGGGCACCCGATAGGCATCAATTGCGACGTAGTCGCCTTCACTTTTCTCTGCGAGCTTCAGCTCGATCATCCTCTCCACCATCATCCGGTTCACGACCGTGGGGTCAACCGGTTCTGGATAGAAGTGTGCCGGCTGCAAGTATGGGGTGACCAGGGTGGTCGCCTGTGGAGGACGCAGCAGCGGGGGTGTCGGGTGCACCTGAGGGAGCACCGGAGGTAGCAGCGGCTGAGGCTGTGACGGCCGCTGTTGTGCTATTGCCATGCTTGGCTCTGACGGCCGGGGCAGTGTATAGAGCGGTGGAGGGTCGTCACGACAAGCCGCTCCCCGGGATAACTCACCCTGGACTTCGGGTGGTTTAGAGGCCGATGAGTGTTCAGTTTTTTCCATCAGCTACTTCTTCAGAGAGTCTATCTCTCATTGATATTTTTGTAGTAGCATCAAAACTGATGGGTCTATGGTGGTGGGGATACCCACTGTTCTGTCCCTGGACGTACCCTCAGGCAGGATGTCGAGGAGGACGTCGTCTTCTTCTTCCGTCGTCACCACATTAGCGGTCAAGACGGGGGCCTTGTCATCCCAGTGGGGATAGACCTGGGACTGTTTCCCTTTAACCATCATCAGAAGCTCTCTTGCTGCTTCCGCTCTACGGGTGGTTGGCCCCGACCGTGCGGCCAACTGAGCCAATTCTTGGGGGTCTTCGGGAAGCTCCCCATATCGGTTGGATATACCAGCCATGTTGCAGGTGAAGACCTGTATCTTTCTCTTTTGTTGATAGACCCTCCTTCTAGCATGCTGTGGGAAGGTCAGTCTTTCAAACACAGAGATCCTTCTTCTTTCTTCCCGCTCTGGGAAAACTTCATCGGCTTCGATCTCGAAGCCGTCATTATATCCGTTGTCGTCGACTGACGACACCATCATTCTATCTCCCATATCTCCTTCATCTGCCGCCGACGGGCAGTAATCTTCCTCAGTGGCGACTGTCTGCATCAGTCGCTGCTGTCCGAGTGAGGGGTTGCCTAAGCCTCGGAAATAATTTCTGACCAAGCAGGTCATCTCTTCTCGACCCCGCTCTTGATGTAGGACGGGGGACGATTGTAATGCCCCGGATTTTTCGGATATTTTTCGGATCATTTTAGCGGGTCTCGGAGTGCATTTTGTGCGTTACACGTGTTTTTCCCTGATGTGCCTTCGGAACTCTTTGTAGGGCAAACCGTGGCGTTCTACGACTCCGGGACAGTACCACTGCGTTGTGTTCCTTCCGAGGATCACAGTGGTAATTTTTCGTAATTTTTTGAATTTATCAAATTTTCGGGTTTTCCTATATATACTAACCCTTTCCTCTCTCCCCCTCTCATTCTCTCTTTCTCACTCTCTCTCTTCTCTCACGCCCTCTTTCTCCCCTCTCTTCTCCGGCGGCCGACGGAGCGAGGCGGGGGTGAGGCGGAGGCGGCACGGGCGAGGACGCGGGCGAGGATGGGCGAGGATCGAGGCGGTGGAGGCGCGTGGGAGCTCGTGGCGCGGTCGCGAGCCGGCGAGGGTTTCACGGCGTTTCTTCGCGGATCGGTGAGCTCGGGGCGCGAAATCTTCGGTGGAGGTAGGGTGATGGTTCCCCAGCTCGTGCACTTCCTTTCCCGCGAGTTTCGTAGGCCGTGGTGAGCCGAGCGGGTGGAATCGGGGTTTTTGGGCAAAACCCATGTTTTAGGGCTTGTGGGCCGATCTCTCGTTTCAGTGCGTTTTAGGCCGATCCGAGGCCGTAGATGCATGCTAGGGGCTTCTGGGGAGCTTCCCCCTTGTTTTCCCCCTCTCCTGTGGAGGTATGGGGGCGTGAGACGAGTTTTGGGTCGTTTCCCGCCGTAGCATTCTCGGAAGGAAGTGACGGTCCTTCCAGTGGCCGTCACTTGGTGTAACGCGCCTGGGCAGGGCCGTTACATCCCCCTTCTGTTGGCCTTTGGTGGTCTGTGGGTGTGACGGTCCCACGATAGACCGTCAGGTGCTGTGACGCACCAGGGCTAGACCGTTAGAGTCTCTTCCGTTGGTTTTCGGGTCAGGCGTGTGACGCACCAGGGCTGGCGCGTCACAGCCTTGTGACGCCCCAGGGTGGGTGCGTCACATTCCCTGTTACCCAGCTGAGGGCTGGGGGTGTGACGGTGCCCTCTGGACCGTTACATGCTTGTAACGCGCCCAGGGTAGGCCGTCAGAGCTGTTTTATCCGTTAAGGAGGGCAGCGTGTGTGACGCGCCAGGCCAGACGCGCTACATCCGTGTAACGCGTTGGGGCAAGCGCGTTACATCCTGCCTTCACGCTGGGAGCGTGAGGCGTGTAACGCACCAGGGCAAGCGCGTTACATTCGTGTAACGCGCTGGGCCAGGCGCGTTACATCCTGCGTTCTTTGGGCCGTGTGACGGTCTGCGTTCGACCGCCAGGTGGAAGTGACGGTCCCGCCTAGACCATTACAGCCGTGTGACGGTCTAGGGCTAGACTGTCAGGCTCTGTGTTGCACCGAGGCGAGTTTCTGTGTTCTCCGCCTTGCTCCGCGATGTGTGGATCCCCGGTCGACCCGGTTGGGACCCAGTGGTCGACCTGCGGTCTCGTGAGTGTCCCAGACACCCGTGGGATTCTGTGTTCGTGTTTTGAGGGTGTCGGGAGGACCGTGTTACCTCGTTTGGCGTGCCCAGAGGGTTGAGAGCCCGGGTGACTTCTCGTGTGTTGGGCTTTCGGGTTCGCTCGATCGAGTCACCGTGTATCGGTGTGAGTGCGGTGGGGTCTCCCCCGCGTGTCGTGGGTTTTCTTTGGAAGGCGATTCCCGTGTGGGCCAGGTGCTTGGCCTTGGACTGCGAGTCCAGTTATCTGGCCTGGGGCTGGAGGTTTCCCGCTTGCTTCAAGATGGGAAATCGTCGTGGCAGCTTGTGTGCTGCCTTGGGAATCGTGCTTCTGTGTTTTTTTCGTGTGGCCCGTGTGAGTGGCCTTAGTCCCTTGCATTCCCTTCCCGAGGGAGTGGTCTTGGCGACTCGTGTGTTGTCTCAGTACTCGTGCTATCGTGGTTTTAGACCTAAAGATTGGACTAGATTGATGGCCTTGTGCTGTTGCGTGCAACGGTCTTGACCCCGAGTCTTGTGACTCAAGGACCGTTGGCTGTAGTGCGTTTAGAGGACTGTCCAGAGTCTAGTGACTTAGCGTCACTTGAGTTTTCTCGACTCTAGCGCACGGTGCGTGCGTGGCCGTGGACTGTGAGTCCCGTTTCTTCTCCGACTGTGGTCACCGTGCGACGGGGCCGGTACGTGGGGTGGTCCCCGTACGTCATCGGATTCGGACGTTGTTTTCCGTTGAGTTGAGAGTCTACTCCTTCAGTGACCCTCCACTAGTCGTAGCCTACCAGTACGTGTGTGCTGGTCGCACCAGGGAGTGGTGTACGGGCTTACCCTGAGGACGGTTAGACTGGTTTCCGTCGGGCCCCTCGTCGTAGCCAGAGTCCGGCTGTGGGGGAAAACCAGTCAGAGGGCCAGACCTAGGACGCGTGGTCTGTGTGTGCACACGTGGTTGGGGACTGTGGACGCACGTCGACGGGCGTGACCCCAGCTAGTCACTTGTTTTGGTTACTTGTACGGTGTTCGCGCCTCAGGTAGGACCTACCACGTCAGGCGGTTCACCTGCGATGCGGTGTAAGACGTCAGGGGACGCTACCGGCTGTGCTTCTAGTGGGTGGTACTCCTGTCGAGTACGGAGTGACAGACTGTCAGTCTCTGTGTCTTTGACCTTCGGGTTTTCGGTAGTGTCGACCGTTGAGTTTTCGGTTGTTTCACCGTGGCGCGTGTGTTGGTTTTCGCGCCGTGAGACTAGTGCTAGTGGCTTTACCGAGGTTCCGTCTTGTGGTGCCGTACCCGCGATCGGATGGTCGGGGTTGCACCTTGGATAGCGTGTCCAAGTTGGCTGTGTCCGGGGGGACAGGCCTCTACGGCGTGGTTGCCGTGTGTTCTTACTTCGGTAGGTGGTACTCGCGTGGTTTGGTAGCTTCGACTGTGTGATCGAGGTCTGCCTTCTTGCAGTAGGAGTAGCTGTAGTGCCGAGTTTTGACCGGCCACCGGTTTGCTGTTCCTGCTGTAGTTGTAGCTTCCTTTCCGCTACCGCCGTTGTTTCCGGTTGGGGTTCCGCGGGATCCCTGCTGAGTCTCTGTTTTGGAGACTCATTCCCTGCTTTTCAGGTGTAGCGGTTCTTCCTCGTGGTTCGAGGGTGCGGAGCGGTGGTTCTCAGTTGCCAGCTTGCCGGGCCGAGTGTTCACTTGGCATGTGGTACGCTTTACTGCTTTAGACTGTACTTTCTGTTGGACTGGACTCTGTTGTAGCTGTAGTTGTTCCTTCTTTCAGCTTGTTGTTGTTGGTTGTCCTGCTTTATTTCCTATTTCTTTGTGCCTCCACACTCCTTTTAGCCCTTCCGAGCCCTCCCGGCTCGTGGGCGGCGGTGCGAGTCTCGGGTTATCGGGCCTTCCCGGTAATCGGATTCTCGGGTCGTTACAGCTGGTATCAGAGCGGTGGTTGTGGGCGTGCATAGGAATTCGAAATATTGCAGTGATCAGAGTCCATAAGGTCCAGTACAGTCGGCAGCTGGCATAGGGTTTTGTGCTTATTTTTCTGCTTTGTTTCTCGCTTGAGAGCTTGAGTGCGCTGTGCGGCGCTGTGAAGGTGGTTGCTGTCCGCGGCTTTCGTGCCAGCATGGGGTCTAAGGATTGAGGTTGAGAGTCTTCTCCCTCATCGGTGGTGGCCCTGGTTGTGCTGCGTTGGGCAGAGGTTGCTGGCAGGCGTGAGCTCGCGGTGCTGCGATCGAGGAACCTGCAGCGTGGTCAGGTGGCTGGTGCGGACTGTTCTTGGTTAAGTAGCCGTGAGCGTGCTCTGAGGGAGCTGCTGTCGGTTTTTGGTCACTCCAGCTTTAGGTTTGTCAAGCCCCTGAGGCGTTCTGATCGAGAAGTGTGCTCCGGTGAGCGGAATGTCTTCTCGGTGAGCTGCCGTTCGTCGAGCATAATGTCCTTGTCGTGCTCTGGGGCGTCAGAAATGACGTGTCGGTCCCGATTGTTCTGCTGATTTCGAGGCAGGATTTGGCAGAGATGTCCCGTTAAGTCTTTGCTCCTGTGCTTCTGTCAGTGGATGGGGTGTGTTCGCCCTGGAGTTGGCTTGAGATGTGAAGGCTCCGCGGTGAGTTTCGGGACTCGAGGGTGAGCATCGGCGGTTGTCGGTTATGGCTCGTGTTGCGGCTCTTGGCGTGGTGTGTTGCAGATCGAGGAATTGCAACAGTGGTGCATCGAGAGATGCTGTGATGGTGGTCCGACGTGACACTCGTCGAGTGTGTCGGAGGCGCTGACCTGATGGAAGCGATGGTTTTCCTTGGTGCTGGATGGTGCTGTTTCCAGCGTGCGCGAGGTTTGAGGTCAGGTCGAGCGTGGAGTCCTTCCGTTGTTCGGAAGTGCGTTTGGTCTCCCCTTTGGTTGGAGAGACTGTGTTGGGTTAAGGTTCGTCGTCTTGCATTGCGTGCCCGGATTGGTTGGCCTTGCGTGCCATGAAGTCCGTGCGAGACGTGCTCCTTGTCTTGGTAAGGTGGCTGCCTGTGAGAAGTTGTGCCCGTTCCCATGTTGTGTGAGGGTGTGCTGGCGCTTTTCCGGAAGGACGAGTGCTGGTTGGGCGGTGTTTGCTTTCTTGGCTGTGCGCGCGGATTTGAGTGTGCAGCGGAAGCGTGGTGGGCCCATAACCCACTGGTTCAGGATCGTAGCGTTGGTTGCTACGGGTGGATTCCTGAGTTCGCGTTCAGCATCAGAGGATGGGTTCCTCGGGGTATTATGGTTGTTGGCACTGGCAGGATGGAGTGTTGGGGAAAAGTGCTGACTAGTGCGCCGCATGAGTACCCTGTTCCTGTGAAGGAAGCCGAGTCAGGCGTCGGTGTTGGACCTGGATGAGGTTGTTGAGAATGTCGCCTGACGAAGGTCGAGGACGTGTTGGTCAGAGTCGGTGGCTTGGCGCCCGACTTGTGTTCCCAATCGTGTCCTCGGTTGAGATCGTGCTTTGAGGATGTGGTCTCTGGCAGACTATGGGTCTCGGTTGGCGGCTGTGAGTGGCTGGTGAGCCTAACCGGGTGACCGACCACAGCAACGTCTGTTGGTTCTACGGTCTTGTCAGATTGTGACGGTGAGATGGTTATTGCTTAGGGACCCGTGAGCACTGTTCAGGTGGTGTCCCGTGGCTCTGTGGTAAGGGCGGAATCGGGATTGGCGGGTGTCCACTTGGATTGATCGAAGGATTTGACGAGACCAGATGGATGAGTGACGCCTGTGGGCGGAGGCCTTTTGTGAGGTGGGCGTCAGAGGATGGTCCTTGATAGGACGTTGGTGTCGCAAAGGTTATCCCTGGTTTGATGACTAGCATGGGGTGGTTCCCTATAAGTCTGAGTCCCGTGAGGTGATGACTGAAGACGCCATGTTCTGTCATTTGGTTTCGTCGTGCTCCCCGAGAGGGTCGAGTTGGCGAGCAGTTGGTGACCAGTGGATGGTCTTTTCAGAGACAGAAGATGCTGGTTGTTGGGGCTCGAGCGTGGCGAGAGCCGTGTGCCAGCGAGACCTTTGGTGGTCGTTTCTGTGATGTGCCTTTCCGGATGGGATCTGGACTTTGTCGAAGTTTATCTTCTGACGAGAGTTGGCACAGTGTTATGTCCGGCTTTCGGCTTGCCATGTGTGGGGTGTTTCTTGGTGTTGAGCCGATGTGCTGGTTGCGGTCTGCTGAGATGGCTGCTTGAGCTGGTGGAGGCTCTGTTTTGGTTGCTCCCTTGAGGAGGGTGTGCGACCTGTCAGCTGGTTGCGAAGCTGATGTGTGTTTTGTCTGCTGACCATTGGATGGATCAGTAGCTGTTGCTCGTATCGAGGGTTGTGATTCTTCGGTGAGCGAGATCGTGGCTGCGACGCCATGGTGGATTCTCGCGTTGTCTGAGGTGATGTCGGACTGTGTCCTTTGGTATATGCCTGCTCTGTTGGCCAGTGTGCTTGGCGCGAGGAGCGAGGTGTTGTTTGTGATTGTAAGTTTGGCTGTGTCCCTCAGGATCGGTGTTTTCGTGAGAATCGAGATTTTCTGTGCTAGGGCTCTGACAGCGTGTCAGTTAGTTCAGTGTTCTTCCCCTAGGGACTTCATGCGAGGTCCTGAATTTCGAGGATGAAATTCCTTAAGGGGGGAGGGCTGTAATGCCCCGGATTTTTCGGATATTTTTCGGATCATTTTAGCGGGTCTCGGAGTGCATTTTGTGCGTTACACGTGTTTTTCCCTGATGTGCCTTCGGAACTCTTTGCAGGGCAAATCGTGGCGTTCTACGACTCCGGGACAGTACCACTGCGTTGTGCTCCTTCCGAGGATCACAGTGGTAATTTTTCGTAATTTTTTGAATTTATCGAATTTTCGGGTTTTCCTATATATACTAACCCTTTCCTCTCTCCCCCTCTCATTCTCTCTTTCTCACTCTCTCTCTCTCTTCTCTCACGCCCTCTTTCTCCCCTCTCTTCTCCGGCGGCCGACGGAGCGAGGCGGGGGTGAGGCGGAGGCGGCGCGGGCGAGGACGCGGGCGAGGATGGGCGAGGATCGAGGCGGTGGAGGCGCGTGGGAGCTCGTGGCGCGGTCGCGAGCCGGCGAGGGTTTCACGGCGTTTCTTCGCGGATCGGTGAGCTCGGGGCGCGAAATCTTCGGTGGAGGTAGGGTGATGGTTCCCCAGCTCGTGCACTTCCTTTCCCGCGAGTTTCGTAGGCCGTGGTGAGCCGAGCGGGTGGAATCGGGGTTTTTGGGCAAAACTCATGTTTTAGGGCTTGTGGGCCGATCTCTCGTTTCAGTGCGTTTTAGGCCGATCCGAGGCCGTAGATGCATGCTAGGGGCTTCTGGGGAGCTTCCCCCTTATTTTCCCCCTCTCCTGTGGAGGTATGGGGGCGTGGGACGAGTTTTGGGTCGTTTCCCGCCGTAGCGTTCTCGGAAGGAAGTGACGGTCCTTCCAGTGGCCGTCACTTGGTGTAACGCGCCTGGGCAGGGCCGTTACATCCCCCTTCTGTTGGCCTTTGGTGGTCTATGGGTGTGACGGTCCCACGATAGACCGTCAGGTGCTGTGACGCACCAGGGCTAGACCGTTAGAGTCTCTTCCGTTGGTTTTCGGGTCAGGCGTGTGACGCACCAGGGCTGGCGCGTCACAGCCTTGTGACGCCCCAGGGTGGGTGCGTCACATTCCCTGTTACCCAGCTGAGGGCTGGGGGTGTGACGGTGCCCTCTGGACCGTTACATGCTTGTAACGCGCCCAGGGTGGGCCGTCAGAGCTGTTTTATCCGTTGAGGAGGGCAGCGTGTGTGACGCGCCAGGCCAGACGCGCTACATCCGTGTAACGCGTTGGGGCAAGCGCGTTACATCCTGCCTTCACGCTGGGAGCGTGAGGCGTGTAACGCACCAGGGCAAGCGCGTTACATTCGTGTAACGCGCTGGGCCAGGCGCGTTACATCCTGCGTTCTTTGGGCCGTGTGACGGTCTGCGTTCGACCGCCAGGTGGAAGTGATGGTCCCGCCTAGACCGTTACAGCCGTGTGACGGTCTAGGGCTAGACCGTCAGGCTCTGTGTTGCACCGAGGCGAGTTTCTGTGTTCTCCGCCTTGCTCCGCAATGTGTGGATCCCCGGTCGACCCGGTTGGGACCCAGTGGTCGACCTGCGGTCTCGTGAGTGTCCCAGACACCCGTGGGATTCTGTGTCCATGTTTTGAGGGTGTCGGGAGGACCGTGTTACCTCGTTTGGCGTGCCCAGAGGGTTGAGAGCCCGGGTGACTTCTCGTGTGTTGGGCTTTCGGGTTCGCTCGATCGAGTCACCGTGTATCGGTGTGAGTGCGGTGGGGTCTCCCCCGCGTGTCGTGGGTTTTCTTTGGAAGGCGATTCTCGTGTGGGCCAGGTGCTTGGCCTTGGACTGCGAGTCCAGTTATCCGGCCTGGGGCTGGAGGTTTCCTGCTTGCTTCAAGATGGGAAATCGTCGTGGCGGCTTGTGTGCTGCCTTGGGAATCGTGCTTCTGTGTTTTTTTCGTGTGGCCCGTGTGAGTGGCCTTAGTCCCTTGCATTCCCTTCCCGAGGGAGTGGTCTTGGCGACTCGTGTGTTGTCTCGGTACTCGTGCTATCGTGGTTTTAGACCTAAAGATTGGACTAGATTGATGGCCTTGTGCTGTTGCGTGCAACGGTCTTGACCCCGAGTCTTGTGACTCAAGGACCGTTGGCTGTAGTGCGTTTAGAGAACTGTCCAGAGTCTAGTGACTTAGCGTCACTTGAGTTTTCTCGACTCTAGCGCACGGTGCGTGCGTGGCCGTGGACTGTGAGTCCCGTTTCTTCTCCGACTGTGGTCACCGTGCGACGGGGCCGGTACGTGGGGTGGTCCCCGTACGTCATCGGATTCGGACGTTGTTTTCCGTTGAGTTGAGAGTCTACTCCTTCAGTGACCCTCCACTAGTCGTAGCCTACCAGTACGCGTGTGCTGGTCGCACCAGGGAGTGGTGTACGGGCTTACCCTGAGGACGGTTAGACTGGTTTCCATCGGGCCCCTTGTCGTAGCCAGAGTCCGGCTGCGGGGGAAAACTAGTCAGAGGGCCAGACCTAGGACGCGTGGTCTGTGTGTGCACACGTGGTTGGGGACTGTGGACGCACGTCGACGGGTGTGACCCCAGCTAGTCACTTGTTTTGGTTACTTGTACGGTGTTCGCGCCTCGGGTAGGACCTACCACGTCAGGCGGTTCACCTGCGGTGCAGTGTAAGACGTCAGGGGACGCTACCGGCTGTGCTTCTAGTGGGTGGTACTCCTGTCGAGTACGGAGTGACAGACTGTCAGTCTCTGTGTCTTTGACCTTCGGGTTTTCGGTCGTGTCGACCGTTGAGTTTTCGGTTGTTTCACCGTGGCGCGTGTGTTGGTTTTCGCGCCGTGAGACTAGTGCTAGTGGCTTTACCGAGGTTCCGTCTTGTGGTGCGGTACCCGCGATCGGATGGTCGGGGTTGCACCTTGGATAGCGTGTCCAGGTTGGCTGTGTCCGGGGGACAGGCCTCTACGGCGTGGTTGCCGTGTGTTCTTACTTCGGTAGGTGGTACTCGCGTGGTTTGGTAGCTTCGACTGTGTGATCGAGGTCTGCCTTCTTGCAGTAGGAGTAGCTGTAGTGCCGAGTTTTGACCGGCCACCGGTTTGCTGTTCCTGCTGTAGTTGTAGCTTCCTTTCCGCTACCGCCGTTGTTTCCGGTTGGGGTTCCGCGGGATCCCTGCTGAGTCTCTGTTTTGGAGACTCATTCCCTGCTTTTCAGGTGCAGCGGTTCTTCCTCGTGGTTCGAGGGTGCGGAGCGGGGGTTCTCAGTTGCCAGCTTGTCGGGCCGAGTGTTCACTTGGCATGTGGTACGTTTTACTGCTTTAGACTGTACTTTCTGTTGGACTGGACTCTGTTGTAGCTGTAGTTGTTCCTTCTTTCAGCTTGTTGTTGTTGGTTGTCCTGCTTTATTTCCTATTTCTTTGTGCCTCCACACTCCTTTTAGCCCTTCCGAGCCCTCCCGGCTCGTGGGCGGCGGTGCGAGTCTCGGGTTATCGGGCCTTCCCGGTAATCAGATTCTCGGGTCGTTACAGCGATTGTCGACCTCCAGCAGGAGGGATATAGGCCAGCCGAGCTCTGTCAGCAGGCTGTTGGAATCTTCGTCCCGTAGCAGGGACGTTGGCTTGACGGGCCGCAGCCCAGAAACTTCTGTGGCACGGAGGATTCGCAACCACCTCTTCTTCCTTCTTCGAGGGCAAGCCCCTTTCTCTTCTCACTTCCGCCTTATTGTTCATAAGACGACGGCAGATGGGTGTTAGCTGGTGGGCAGGTCGGGTTCGCTTGGGAACCCACACATGTTTAAACTTCCTCGGCTTGGGTGCCGGGCTTCATTGGCCACAGTGGCCGGCTTCTTCTATTTCTGCCCTCCTTCCGGCGAGGGCCTGATAGGCATTGTGGATAGGAATGTTGGGGATGACTCGGTCCGGGGTCACCCGTGCAGTGCATCCGTCGAGGAAGACGCGCATACCCCCGACTAGCATAGATTTCCCGGACTGAGACAGAGTTCCGGTGATTACAGCGGCATTCTTGCGGGCCTGGTGACGCTGGCGTCCTCCAGGGTATTTGTTGATGACATTGGGGTGGGTCCCACGTATGACGTGGTGCACCAGACAGCTAGCGGCCGGGGCCGAACTTTCGGACAAGTCTTTGCAGCAGGGAACCTCCAGAGGCACCATTTTTTTCACAGCTTCCTTGACAGGTTCTGGGGCTTCGACCTCCAGCATATCTACAAAGGCTAACCCCAAAAAGTTGGGAAGCCCACAGCGGCAGGGAAGCTGCCGAATTCCATAGGTACCGCCAGGTACCCTTGCGCATGTCCAGCGACAATCGAAAGATCGAAGTCAACGCCAGCTATCCTGTTGATCGTCAGTGATCTGCCTGCAAAGACAAACGAAGCAATAATCAGTAGCCTTTGAGAGGGCTTTGAAGCCCGAATATCCTGGCAAAGAGATGAAAGGTGACACTGGTCCCAACGGGCGTGCCAGACTTGTTTGCGACCTTTTCTTTCTTTCCCGCGGGTCGATCGACCAGCTGACTGACTGGTTGTCAAATGACCGATTGACGACGCGGGCGTGCCAGTCACATGAGTGACGAATTTATGATGCGCTCATTCTAACCCATGTTGGGCGAATGTGAGGTTCGGTCGGGACCAGCAGTCCGCCATACCATAAAGGCTATGGCGTTAATTACATCCCCCACGAGGAGGGAACACCTTTGATTAATTACCGAGATAGTGGGCTGTCGAAGCCCAAAAAAGAGCTACATGATGATCATGACGAAGGCATGCAGGATGCATATATTTATCGTGCAGAAGATGCATAGTTCATAGAATTATGGATCCTCGGTACGTGGCGGAGGACATAGGTCCGAAGACCATCGTCGCGCATAGTGAAGACTTCCGACCAGACGTAATCCGGCTTTCCGTCGACGCCATTTAATATACCCGAGGATCTATGCATGCACACATGACGTTCATGACTATATTAAGCATGATAATAGAATCATGGAAGCAAATGATGATCAGCCACATTTATTACCCCTCATCGAGAAGAGGGAAGGCAGCACAAATATGATAGCGCAAGCAAAATGCTAACGGACATGGTAATGAAGATATGATAACAATATAGTTCAGGCTCGCTTGGCCCCTCCCTTATTCAATTTATTACCCATTGTGATTTATTAACGCCAACCCCAAGGGATGAGATCCGCTGGGGGGCAAATGAGCGATTAAAGCAACAAGAGGTTTCAAAACCGGCGCGACCATGTAAGGAAGGTTTATACGGCGTGATCAAGCATAGGCATAGCATCTTAATCCGGCGCAGCCATCATGAATGTTAATATGGCGCGAAGGCCCTGGGGCGCGCCGGAAAGGTGCAAGCAAAAAGTTTTGAAATATGAGTCTAAGGCTAATCCGGCGCGGGGGGGTACCGCGCCGGATTAGGGCGCGCCGGCTAAGGCCGCACCGTTCTAGCCTTATTTTTTTATGAATTCTGAATCATTTGAGTTTGTTAAGTTTATGTTGAGGGTTTTGAAGTTATTTGAGGCCCATTGTTTGTTAAATTGAAGTCCAGAACCCTCCAAGAATGACGTGATAAGCCAGTGCGAGGTTCCTGCTCGAGCACCGAGATAATTGGGTCCAGAATGAGTATTTCGTTATGGTTTATTCATTATTAATCTGTCCAAAATTGGACAGCATCTCCCCTGAACCCTGAAGAGTTGCAGGGGAGAAGCGGGGTCATGCTCACCTATGGAACAAGCCCCTAAACCGCCGGTCTACACGAAGGCAGCCAGCAAACCCCATTGGATAGGATACCCCGAGGACTAGCCTGCTAGGGGCACCAAAGTTCCATAGGGGGAAGAAACAGAGAGATGAAGCCATTGACGATGGGAACGACACCCCGAGGGCTAGCCTGCGAAGGGTGGATGACCCAAAGTGTATGACTTATCCCTTATAGGGACTGACCATTAGGAAGATGAAACTCCAAGGGCTAGCCTGCGAGGAGCACATATCCCCGGCCTTCATTGGGTCCTGAATTATTGGGGGCGAGCTCGTTGAGCCAAGACCCCTCTGTTGCTATATGCTGTGGGCTCAGGGAGAAACGCCTGCCATCGAGGGGTAGGGTTCTTAGTTGCCCAGCAGTTCCGTGAAGCCACGGTGGGAATGTTCCCCTCCCCGGGTGATCGAGACGATGAGAAAACCTCGAAACCATTCAGATGATGATGAATAGGGGTGGTAAATGCATAAGTGAGACGGGCCCGCGGCAGGGGCATATGCTCGAACGATTAGAAAGCGACGCTCAGGGGAGGGACCCTGCACATGATGGAGAGAAGCACGCGCAGAAGCACGGCTCCATACGAGAAGAAAAGGGGATGCGATAACCCTTGAATCAAACATGAAGATGAGCGAAAGAGAAGCCCCCGGGGAGGGGTATTTCTGTAGCCCAGGATGACTCGGGGCATGCTAGGAACTTCAGGGAAAGCGGAACCAGAGAATGATGCAAAGAAAGCCTCATACGCATGCATTCGCATACATAAGAAAGGGGAGGTGAAGATCATTCATTCGACCCGTTAATCCCAACATTCAGCATATATATATATTACCATCCCAGAAACGGGAATGGCTCAGCATTTACATAATCAGAACATGGCACCAGCACCATTGCTCGGTCGCCGTTCGCCGGTAGCAGAGGCAAGGGGATATGCAGAGCACAACAGCGGAGAAAGAAATAAAAGAAAATCGCATGGAGGGGGGGAGGAGAATCGGCTCATATCATCGCCGCTCCTTCCCCCCCTCGCTTACATTCGATGGGCAGAAACTTCAGAAGAAGGAATCTACAGAAAGCGGAAAGAGGACCAGCACCGGCGCCCACATGTTCCTTGAACAGGGTATCGGGGAGGAGGAAGACGACCGACAGAAGCTTCTATGAAAGAACCCTACTCCCTCTCTGTGTCCTCCCTCTTTTTCCTTCTCAGGTCTCGATCTGTCTCTCCCCCTCTTCTCTCTTCTGTTTTCTTCCAATCGAACCTCACCCGTTTATATAACAGGTTGGAGGCTTTGCATCCGGCGTGAGCTTTTGGCACGCCGGGAGGAGTCTTCATCAACCTATCGCCCCGGTTTAAGACGCCATCCGATAGAGTGACTTGCGCGCCGGGATGAGGGCGGAAGGTAGGGGATTTAGCGCGCCGGGATTAGGGGCATCGAATGAGGGGCGCGCCGGTTTAAGGTGCGCTGGGCTAATGCTCCTCGTGCGCTTCAAGCCAGTCGGTGAGTCCGGGGATGATTCTGGGAGTCACCGTGAGCATTATCTCATCGATGCTCACTGAAACCTCGACGAGATATCTTGTCGAAGCTCCCAGGTCGACGTACGGCCGTTCCTGAGACTCCAGATATCTTTGATTTGATCGTACGGGCTTTTCGCTGACACTGCCTTCGGCTCTATAATTTGTGCCGCTGGCTCGGTGTGGCCCGTGCCCGAAGCTCCTTGGAAGGCGAGATAACACCAGGGATAGTTTCGCCCGAGCTGGGCGATCATTCGGCCACTGACGGGCCCATCTTGGCGGGAAGCCGCACCCGTGCCGGGTGACCGGGGTCTTTTGCCGATAGAGCTTTCGGTCCTCCGTCTCGGAGAGCCAGGGGGGACTCCTTTATCTTCAAGAGAGCCTTTCATGAGGTGGGTAGCCACCAGGTTGACCGATGTCCTTGATCGGATAATGGGTGTAGTGTATGCGGCATGACAGAGTCGATGCCGATTCATTGGGCAGGCTTGGTCGCACTGCCGGTTGGTTGTGAGTTTGTCTCGGCTCCCCTGAGGTGAAGTCCCCGTGTCCATATGGAGTGACTCGAGGCTCTGGCAACCTGAGAAATCTTTGATATGTTTATCTTTATCGGCTTCCATGCTTCGGTGGGCCATGTCATTCGTCCTTATGGCTTGGTCGCCGATGATCATATTTTGGGTGTCAACACCCACCTACCTAAGTTATGGCAGACAGCGAAGGTGAGCCTATGCAGGAAGATGATGAGACAATCAGAAGACGTTTCAGGCAACTGATGGTCAGAGAGAAGACTACAGAGGTGATCGACGTATCAGACTCTATCCAAGCAGGCCGAGACCGCTGGAAATGCTCCCTGGTGGTGAAAATACTGTCGAAATCCAAGATTAGAGTAGCCGGCCTCAAAGAATTGATGGGAAACCTCTGGAAGCCAAAAGGTGAGTGACAACTCATCGACTATCCGAATGATACATATCTCGTTCGTTTCTCTGATCCCCAAGAGGTGGAGCTTATTTGCAATAGATCTCCATGGTTCTTCAAAAAGGATATTATGCTAATTCAGAGGAGGGAATCCTTTATGTCGCCATCCCAATACTCCCTCACAAAAGTCGACCTCTGGGTTCAGATATATCATCTGCCAGAGGAACTCCTTAATCCATCTTCAGTCAAAATGTTGGCAAATCAGGGGGAGCCCTACGCTCCTATTCCTAGAGAGATTTCCTCATGGGGCTGGTTCGCCCAAATCAAAGTTTCAGTCAGCATCAACAAGGCCCTCAAGACAAGTATCCAAGCCAGGCTCCCAGGAAACTCCATTCGGTCCTTTCAAGCAGCATATGAGCGCCTACCCTGGTTCTATCATTACTGTGGCTGTATGGACCACGAATCCGAAGGCTGCAAAGAGCTGGAAGAACTGAAGAGGCACATTAAACAATCCTACTCTCCTCAGTTGAGGCAGGAATTGATAGAGATGATCGAATTTGAGTATGGCGACTGGCTGAGGGTAAGTTCCTCCTCCCCCACCCACAGCCTGAGAGATCCCAACAAGCACCAAACCCCCTCTCCTCAATACAGCAGGGGTGAAAGAAATTCCACTGAGGAGGCCTCGGAATCTGTAGGAGATCACCCACCTCCCAGATGCAAGAGAGCTCTTTTCCAAGAGAGACCCCCTTCCGAACAGAGCCCAGTCCACACCGTTGAGATGGTTCAACCTTCCACTCTTGCCGAGCGACATCCCCATCCAGCCCCCTCCCTCTTACCTACATCCTCGAAGCTAACCCCCACACACAGCTCCAACCAACCAACCCAAGTCAACCCTTTCCACCCAACCCCCGAATCCCCCACCAAAATGCAATCACCAACCAACCAAAATCCCCCAAGCCACCTCCTAACGACCCTACCAGATACCCCCCCCCAGACCCTCCTTCTCACAGCCCCCCCTACACAAGCACCCCTCCCCCCCCCCCAGACCCTCCTTCTCACAGCCCCCCCTACACAAGCACCCCTCCCCCCCATCCACCACCCAATCGAAAATTCCCTCCCACCCTACAAAGTTAACCATCACATCCACTCCAATCCCCAATCATGGGAAAAGAAAAGAAAATCCTGACCCAGAAACACCTCAGGAAAGTATACCAAAAAAAGCAAAAGTTGACCCCCCCCCCCCCCTCCCATCTACCCTTCCACCCAAGCAAAACCCATGACCCCCCTCAAAAAATCAGAACCAAGAACCCCAAGCAAGTTTCCCGTTCCAAACACCCTGTCCCCGGGAAAAACCCCACTACTTTAAAAGATCTGTCCAACAACAAGGTTTCTGTGGCTGACCTCAATGAGCCGCCAGGTCCAAAATGAAGATACTTTCCTGGAATTGTAGGGGTGTAGGTGGGCCCTCCATAATTCTATACCTCAACCAAATAACCCACTCCATCAAACCTGACATCTTCTTCCTGTCTGAAACCAAAGCCTCATCGTCCACTAGTACCTCATTTTTTAATACCAAAAGCCCCGGATCCTACCACATTATAGATCCTAATGGCAGAGCAGGAGGCCTCTGGGTGTGGTGGAACCCCAACATCCAAGTTCAGGTAATTCAAGCTGCTACTCACTAGATCATCCTGGAAATTGAAGCCCCAGGCACCATGGAGGCTCATCTGTATTTATGCTCCTGCTAGAAGATCCAGCAGACATATTTTTTGGAAAGAACTTGCAGCAGTCATCAGCACACATAAAGGCCCACTCCTGATCACGGGAGACATGAATGCTATTTTGGGACCAAGAGACAAAACCGGTGGCTCCTCTGTTAGCTTCCATCAAGTGATCAAAGATTTCTAGAACTTTACTCTAGATGCTGGCCTACTGGACCTGGGTTTTGATGGATCGGCATATACTTGGACCAATCGTAGAATGGCAAGATGGCATATCAGAGAAAGGTTAGATAGATCACTAGCCAATGTTGAATGGAGAATGTTGTTCCCGTAGGCTACTGTTCACCACCTTCCTCGCATTGCCAGTGACCATAACCCCATCTATACCAATCTGCACAGGAACAATAAACGCAGAAGACACAGCTTTGAATTTGAATCCATGTGGACACTGAGGAAAGACTTTGAGGCCATGATTCACAACAACTAGATCAATTCTACCCCTCTGGCATCCAGCTATCACCAGAAAACATAGAAAATCCAATCCACTATAAGAAGCTGGAGAATCAGAAGCTTCAAAAATCCCCAACAAAAAGTGAAGGACATCACAAGCGAAATGCAGCAACTCCGGTCCCTCCCTCCCACAGAAGAGAATGTCAAGAAGGAAGCCATCCTGGAAGGTCAGTTAGAGGAACATGTTAGACTGCAAGAGGAATTCTGGAGGCAAAGAGCCAAGGCTCACTGGTTCAAAGAGTGTGATCGATGCACCAAATACTTCCATACCAAGGTCCTAAATAGAAGAACAACAAACATGCTCACCTGGGTTAAACTCTCAGATAACAGCTGGTCAGGGGATATCCACACAATCAAAGACACTTTTGTCAACCATTTCAAAAACCTATACACATCCTCTATACTCACCCCATCATCATGGCACCTTCCCACCCCTACCAGGACCCTATCCCAGTCCGAAGACAGTTACTTCTACTCCCCTCCCTCCATCACAGAAATTGAAGAAGCCCTGTACACCATGAACCCCAGGAAATCCCCCGGGCCTGATGGCTTCCCACCACTATTCTACCAAAAATATTGGTCAACCCTCAAAACCCAATGCATAGACCTCATCACCTCCTTCTTCCTCAGTCACACAATCCCCACCAACCTCAACCACACACACATCACACTTATCCCCAAAAAACTCCCCGCCAGCACCCCTTCTAAATATAGACCAATCAGCCTATGCAATGTCATGTATAAACTTATCACCAAGATCCTGGCCAACAGAATCAAGACCATCCTCCACCAACTGATTTCCTCTAACCAATGTGCTTTTCTGCCTAACAGGTCTACCTCTGATTGCATTATTATTGTCCAGGAATTGACGCACTCAATCAGAACAAAGCAAAGAAAGACAGGCTTCTTCGGTCTCAAGCTCGACATCAGCAAAGCATACGACAGTCTTGAATGGCCTTTCATTGATGCTGCCATGGAATCACTGGGATTCTCAGCTCACTCCAGGAACATGGTCCTGTAGTGTGTCAGTACAGCCACCTACTCCATCAACATCAATGGGGAGCCCACGGGGATCATCAACCCAACCAGAGGAATCAGGCAAGGCTGCCCACTATCCCCCTATCTGTACATCATCAGTGCCGAAGTCCTCACGAGCCTGCTCAGAGTCAGAGTGGAAGAGGGAAAGATTCAAGGCCTCAAAATCAATTGCAGAGCTCCCAGAATCACACATGTCATGTACGCCGACGATATCTTTCTCTTCGGCAAGGCTGAGGAAATGGAGATCAATGAATACATGGAAGTCCTCCAAACATTCACACCCTGGTCAGGTCAGTCACCCAACAGGCAGAAATCTGGTTTTATTTTTAGCCCCAATGTTTCTCCCTCCACGTAAAATTGCATCTGCCAGAGAACCCACATAAACTGTCTCCCAAGAAATGAGATGTACCTGGGAGTGCCCCTCTAGCCCGAGAGAAGTAGAATCCAACAATTCAAATTCTTGGAAAATCGTATCATGAACAAACTCAGCAAATGGAAATGTAAAACTCTGTCCCTAGCTGGGAGGGCCACCCTCATTCAAACTACCCTTTCCTCCCTCCCCTCCCACATCATGGCCACCTCCCTTCTCCCAAAAGGGATTATCCACATGCTTAACCAACTCCAATGCAAGTTCTGGTGGGGGGCAGACTCCCAACAACACAGAATCAACTTCTGCAAATGGGAGAAGTTAAAACTACATAAAGATGCCGGAGGATTGGGCTTCAGGGACCCCCAACATTATAACAAGGCTGCCATCATGAAGATTGCATGGAGATTCCTAAATGATCAGCAGTCTCCCTGGGCCAACATATTGAGGGCAAAATACCTAAAAGGTAAGGACATCTGGACAACCAAGAAACCTGCCAGGTGCTCCCATATTTGGACGGCTATTCACTCTGTTAGAAAAGAGATTAAAGAGGGTCTCCTCAAGCTGATTCAAGATGGTAGAAGTATAAGTATATGGGAAGACAAATGGATTCCTGACAGACTTTGTACCCATGTTCCCCTCGAAGACCTCACTCAGCACCCCCCTGTCCTGGTGTCCCAGCTGATCTCAAATCAGCAATGGAACCAACCTCTCATTAAATCTATCTTCCAGGCAGACACTATGCATGACATCCTGAAAATTAACCTGCCTCAGCAGATTACTCCCAAGGGAGATTCTAACATATGGAGCCTCACTAGGAATGGCAACTTCACTATAAAGTCAGCATACAGAATGTTAGCCGAGAAATCCCTCCCCCCATCCTCATCCACAAACCACAACATCTGGCAGATCATATGGAATCCGACCTCTTATAACAGCATTCCTCCTAAGGTTTCTGTCTTCCTATGGAAATGCATAGTGGGAGCTGTCCCAATCAACTCCAGAATTGCTAAGAGCAATAAGAGTGTCGACCCCAACTGCCCTCTATGTCACTCTGCAGCAGAAACTATCCATCACATGCTATTGCACTGCAACAATGTCAGAGCTACCTAGAAGATGTCCCCACTCAATTATCACTCAGCTGAGGACCCCAGGGAACTTGAGGATAGAATCCAGGAATGGTCTAGCCCTCCTTTCTCCAGAGATAGCAAGGATATAACTTTCATCTCCATGTGCTACGCTATTATTTGGTAGATATGGGCTGCGAGATGCATGAAGGTTTTTGATGGCATTGAGGAACACCCTAGCTCCACTCTCATCAAAGCCTTAAAGAACCACCACAGCTGGGCTGATAACAAAGTCCATTGCAGCAAACCTAGCCCACAACAGCCAGCCACCTGGTGTCCTTCCCAGGGCCATTTCCTCAAAATCAATGCAGATGCAACCTTCATCGAAGGACAGGGAGCGCTGGGTATCATCCTCACCGACCCGGCTGCTAATCCCATTCACTGTGTACAACAGTTCCTGCCCGAGGTCTCCTCCCCAGAAATGGCCGAGGCCCTGGCACTCCTCCAAGCTCTGAAGCTAGCGGCTTCCCAATCTCAGCAAACAGTTGTCGAAGGCGATGCTCTCAATGTGGTGAACTACATCAACGGCTCCTCCCCTCCCCCGTGGAGGATCTTACCGATCATTCAAGATTGTTGGAGTCTTCTAGCTCACACTCTCCAGGGGCAGCACATTGCCAGAACAGCGAACAAGTTGGCCCATGCTCTGGCCAAAGAGGCCCTCCAGCTCCATAGGAATAGATCTTGGTCTTTCCCTGAAATTCCAATGTGTGTAATGCAGGTTGTAAACTTTGGTTATCATCTTTAATTACAGCTTCACTGTTATCTTCCAAAAAAAAACAATGGTATATTAGCAATTGTAAATGGACAATGAATTTTTTCCTAACGAATAATTCAACAGGAGTATGAATGCAAAGAGCCCTAAATTTTTATACGAAATTAAACCAAGTTGTCTCCCGGGTTTGCCGTCTCGACCGATCTGCCCGTCTCGGTCACGGCATGGGACGTCGGGTCGATCCCGTCTCGCTCTGTCTCGATCCACTCGCTCCGTATTAAAATAAAAAAAAATTATATATATATAAAATAATAGAATAAAATAGAAAAAGATACTATATATATAATATAATATAATATAATATAATATTCAAATAATGAATCGTCCCGGTGACGACTCACGACTTAGACGTCTCGCCCACCGCTTGAGTCGGGTCGAGTCGTGCGAATCAAGATAAGTCACTCCGGAACGACAAATCCTGATTATCACTAACAAGCTCCATCAGTGGTACAGCTAGTGGAACTCTTTAAATTTTCTATATATAAGATTAAAACAGCGTGTCTTTTGCGAGCTCCACGAGTCCATCTCATCCTTGGAGATCCGACTGCTTCGCATGGCCTAACCGCTTGGTGGGCCGAGTCTCCTAGGCTGATCCAACCGTGCGTCGGGCTTCCTTCGTGTACCCAACTGCCCCTCCGATGGACTGGGCCTGATCTGATGAGGTTTGTGGGGTGGAGCTCTTGGGCCGGCCTTCCTGAGCTTTGAGCCGGGCTTGCCTCTTCGGGAAATGGGCTGGATCTACACCGATGTCCAATCTTTTGAATGCCTTTAAATGGAGAAGGATATTTTCCTAGCTTCTGGATTCTGCAATAAAAATGGTCCTTCCTCAAAAGTTCTTCAATTTTCATGTATGTATAGTGTCTGTATAAACTGAACTATATTCTACCAAGAAACCAAAGTGTCGACACGTTTTACGTACGTACTCGTATTCATGTAATTTATCTGGTGCCCTATTCATTCCCTTCGTTCAGTATAAAAATGCATGCATGACCTTTTCATGGTTATTGTTTGTGATTTTATTTTCTATTTTACCAACGAATTTACTTATATTTGGCTTTTCGTGTTTATGTTATCTTGATTGTGGATCGATGTTAATTTCCTGTGTCCAAGTAAAGATGGACTTCGCCTGCCCATCACTACAACAGATGTATCAGGCTTTTAGTTCATTCAAGAAAATAGCTCCCCCGGAGATAATTTGTCACATGATTGATCAAGACTATATGATACGTCCTCGGTAACAAAAAGGATCAGAGACTTTGGCACATGATAGACTATAATAAAAAATGCGGTTAGCGATCGTATCATGTTCGTCTCTATTATGTCACTAACAAAAATTAAGTGACAGAATTAGTGATGAATTAACGATAAATACTAACTAGTAATCATTAAAGATATCTTAATAATTTTTTTACAATTTGGCTCATTTCGGGATCATTGTTAGTTTTCAAAGTTGATTGACCCATGCGAAACCATTTCAACTGATTTCCACCGGAAACCAAAACCCTACATTTCAAAACCAGTGGTGTTAGGATTTCGGGTCAGGAATTCTATTCTTACGAATTTCAAAATTGACAATTCCAAAATCGATATTTCATATTTATATTTTACAATACACCAAACAATCACTTAATAATAGGAGCTGCATGAGAAAATGATCAGGTGCTCATAATAAAGGTGGCAACATCATAGCTAATTACGTAGTGGAAGATTTGAGGTGTCAGGTATTTTCCATCCATACATCTGCACCAAGCATGCCTCACTGTTTCCTTCGACATCTGCAAACCTCCCTTTGTCGGACCAACTACAATCTTGATTTAGATTTGACCAGTTAAAAGATGAAGCCATCCGTGGGTAGTTTTAAACCAAGGTTCACTGTGCCGTCCGTACAAACCATGCCCGTGTTTAATTGGTACAGTGCGACACGATCATGTCGTGATCCGTGCCACGACCCTTTTTTTTTCTTTTGGCTGGCCAGTGTTACACACTGTAGTCATCGCTCGTACACGGTGCCAACAATTCAGGGAAGCCTCTACCTCAGACCTTGGCGGCCTCCCCCTCCTCCCTCCACAGCTTAACCGTGACTTCCCCCGCCTCCGTCAGCCTCCCCCTTGACCGCCACCTCCACTGCCTCCACTGATGAGAAAATAGCTTATGTACGAACAATTTCTGACAGACTGTATCACGCAGCGAAAAAATTAAACCGAACACACATCCACGTGGAACACCAAGATTTACGTGGATAACCATTCTAATGCGAAGGGAAAAAATCACGGGCAAGTCAGAGAAGAAGATCCACTATAAAATAATGAACGTACAAAAACTCGGAGTCTCTTGCCAGGACTCGAGTTAAATCACAAAAGAGAACAATAGGATATAAGGATATCTGAACTCTCGCACAAGATCACAGCAATAACACGCTGCAAACCTGATCTTCCTGGTGACGAGAATACTGTCCAGATGGTGAAGAAATCACGTCCCTTCTTCTCTTGATTTCTCCTTCTCACGTTGGTACACCTTGCACTGGTTCCTCTGCAAAGCCGCTGCAAGCCTCTGCAAACCTCTGCAAGCCTCTGCTTGGCCGCAGAGAACTTTGTTTACGTTCTTTCCTCTGCCACCCACCCAAGACTCCACCACAGAAGTCTTCTATCTCAAGGAAACTCCAAGGAGAGTTCCCAGCCGCAACCACCAACCAAAAGACAACAAGGAACCCCACATATAAGAGAAAAGCATTGAATGCATTTTTATCTTTTTTGTGCCCCCATCTTTAGGTTTCTACAACAACACATGATCTCCACCGTTGATGTTAGGGTAAGTAACCCTAATGATGTGGGTAAATCATACCCACCATGGGCTGAACATAAATGGGCCGTGGGCCCAACAACCTCCCCCTTCAGCCCATCAGGGAGGCTGTCCCACATCTCCTCAATGTGAAGTCATGCCGACTAGCTGCCGGCACATCTCTTGCCTCTCTTTTGGTAAGGTCTTTGTCAACATGTCTGCCCCATTATCATCTGTGTGAATTTTCTGAAGTTGCAATTGCTTCTCTTCAACCACATTTCTGATCCAGTGGTACCTGACATCTATATGCTTTGACTTTCTACCAGAAAAAGTGAGATTTCAGACGGTCATATTTCGTCTGAAATCTGTCTGAAAATCCGTCACAAAACACCTTTGTAACGGATTTCAGACGGAGTCGGCCGTCACAAATTCTTGGTTACAAATTTCGAACAGTTTAATTAATCCGTCACAAATTCCGTCTGAAATTTCACACGGAATGTTTTCCATGTGTAGTACCGTCTGAAATTCCGTGTAGTGGCATATTTCATACAGTATTTCAGACAGAAATTAATCCGTTACAAATTTCAGACGAAAATTTCCGTCACAAATTTCCGTCTGTAATCCCCCTTTTTCTGGTAGTAATGAAAAGTTGGGTTCTTGCATAAGTGGATGGTACTCTGGATGTCACAATACACCACATAATTTTCATGTTTCAGCCTCAATTCTTGTAAGAATTCTTTCATCCACAACATCTCTTTGCAAACCTCTGTAGCAGCAATATATTCTGCCTCTGTGGTAGAGAGAGCAATACACTTTTGTAATCTGGATTGTCATGACACAGCTCCCGTTGCAAAAGTAATTAATCACAAAACCTGATGTGGACTTCCTTGTATCAATATCTCTTGCCATATCTACATCTGTGTAATCTGTCAGCACAGGTGGTCCACCCCCAAAGCTTAAACAAACTTTGGAACTACCTCTGAGATATCTAAGGATCCACTTCACTACTGCCTAGTGCTCTTTCCGTGGATTTGCAAGAAATCTGCTAGCAACACCTACTACATGTGCGATGTCCAGGCCTCGTACATACCATTGCATACATCAGACTTCTGACTGTTGAAGTATAAGGAACTTTCTGCATTTTCTCCTTCTCCTCTTCACTTGTTGGAATCTGCTCTGAGCACAACTTAAAATGACATGCAGAAAGAGAACCAACTGGCTTTGCATTACTCATATTGAACCTGTCCAACACCTTCTCAATGTACTTCTCCTGTGACAACCATATTTTCTTGGCTTTTCTATCATGAGAAATTTGCATGCCCAGTATTTGCTTTGCTGGCCCCATGTCCTTCATTGCAAAGGACTTGCTAAGTTCCTTCTTCAATCTATCAATCATAGACATATCTTTCCCAAGGATAAGCATGTCATCAACATATAATAAGAGAATAATAAAATTCACACCAAACCATTTGATATATACACAATGATCTGAAGCCGTTCTTTTGTATTCATTTTCAGCCATAAATGAATCAAACTTCTTGTACCACTGCCTTGGCGCTTGCTTCAGTCCATACAAGCTCTTTCTCAACCTGCAGACAAGATTTTCTTTACCTTTGACTTTGAATCCTTCTGGTTGCTCCATATACATTTCCTCATCTAAATCATCATGGAGGAAACTGTCTTCACATCCAGCTGTTCAACCTCTAAGTCTAGGCTAGCAGTCATACCTAGAGCAACATGAATAGAAGACATTTTAACAACATGAGAAAAAATTTCTTCAAAGTAAATACCTTATTTTTGCCCAAAACCTTTCACAACCAATCTAGCTTTGTACTTTGGTTGAGAACATTAGTCTTGAGTTTTTAACTTAAAAATCCACTTGTTCTTCAAGGCTTTTCTTCCCTTTGGTAGTTGCACCAAATCATAAGTATAGTTCTTCTGCAGAGTATCCATCTCCTCATGCATAGCTGCTAACCACCTCTCTTTCTGCTCACTTTTAATTGCTTCCTGGTAACATTCTGGTTCAACTGCATCAGTAAGCATCATGTACTCATCTGTAGGGTACCTTCTAGAGGGCTAATATTCTCTGGAAGATCTTCTCAGCTGAGATTCTATAGGAGGTTGCTCATCATCTTCTTCATGCTCAGCATGTTCTGCAGGTAAGTCAGCATCTACCTCTGCACCATCTTCATGCTCATCTCCCCCATCACCCTGACATACTGGAGGAGAGATTGGATCATAATCTGCTAATCCTTCTTCAGAAGCCTTGGCTAGTACCTTTTTCTTGAAGTCTTCAAAGGTTTGATCTTCAAAGAAAATCACATCTCTGCTTCTGAATACTTTCTATTTTTATGGATCCCAAAGTCTGTAACCAAATTGATCATGTGAGTAACCAAGAAAAACACATTCTTTTGACTTACCATCCAACTTGGACCTTTCAATGTCTGGAATATGTGCAAATGCACGACAACTAAACACTCTCAAGTGTTTGTAGGAGACATCTTTTCATGACCATACATGCTCAGCAACATCACCATCTAGAGCTGTACAGGGTGACAAGTTGATCACATCAACTGTGGTTCTCAATGCCTCATCCCAAAATCTTTTGGGTAGCTTTGCCTGTGAAAGCATACATCTGATCTTTTCCATGATGGTGCAGTTCATCCTCTCTACAATTGCATTATGCTGAGGTGTACCAGGAACTGTCATCTCATGCTGAATGCCCTGTGACCTGCAATAAGTATTAAACAATCCTATATACTCACCACCATTGTTTGACCTTATACATTTCAGCTGTCTTTCTGTCTCCCTTTCAACCCTGAGATTAAACTCTTTGAAAACATCAATAACCCGATCTTTAGTCTTCAAAGCATAGGTCCAAACTTTCCTGGAAAAATCATCTATAAAAGTGACAAAGTAAAGTGCACCACTGATACCTGGAACATTAACTTATCCACCAAGCGTTTTTGTCCTCAAAGGGCCATATACATCTGTATAGACACGATCTAAGACATGCATCTTTCTAGATAATGCAGGACTAGTAAAGGAAATTCTATGTTGTTTACCAACCAACACATGAGTTCAGATGTGTACCTCTTAAGTCTGGTAAGACTTCTTTCTTGGAAAGAATCTGCAACCCCTTCTCGCTCATGTGTCCCAGTCTCCTATGGCACAACTCCTTGTTAGAATCTTTCTCTGTAGCATTCAACTGATCACCATAAGCTTGGGCCTGCAATCTGTATAAGGTATGACATTTCTTTCCACTAGCAACAACAACAGAACCCTTACTGAGCTTCCATTTTCCCTTGTAAAATCTGCTATCATAGTATTCATCATCTAGTTTTCCAACTAAAATTAAATTCAGCCTCAAATAAGCCACATGACTCACATCCCTAAGCACCAACTTGCAGCCAAGATTGGTCTTTATCTGAATGTCACCCATGCCAATGATATCTACTGTCCCATGGTTGCCCATCTTGACAACACCAAAATTTTCAGGCCTGTAGGTAGCAAATAACCCTTTTCTTGGTGTAGCATAGTAAGAAGCACCTGTGTCAATCACCCACTCGAAAGCTTGGCACACACAAGAAAAAATATCATCAGAAGTAGACAAAATCAAATAATCATCATCTTGCACTGTAGCTGTGACATTCTCTTTTGACTATGCATTCTCTACTTCTTTCCATTTTTTCTTGTTCTTCTTAGGTTGCTTGCATTGATTCTTGAAATGTCCTTTTTCTCCATAGTTGTAGCAAGTAATGTCTTTTCTTGGCCTTGACTTACTTCTGCTCTTCTGTGAATTTCCTCTCCCTCTGGACTTTGACATTCCCCTATTCTCTGAGATAAGTGACTGTGAATCACTGTAGGAAATTCCTGAATTCTTTCTTCTCAACTCTTCATTCAACAAATTGCTTGTTACTTGACTCATAAAGACGACTCTATCTGGTGCAGATTTACTTAGAGAAACCACCAGTGTCTCCCAACTTTCTGACAACGAACTAAGAAGTAACAATGCCTGCAACTCTTCATCAAGAGACATCTTCATAGAGGATAATTGGTTAGTGATACTCTGCATTTCATTCAAGTGCTCAGAAATAGAAGTGCCCTCTTTAAACTTCAAATTGATAAGTTTTCTAATCAAGAAAATCTTATTACCAGCTGTTTTTCTTTCATAAAGACCCTCCAACATTTTTCATAGAGAGTGTGCAGAACTCTTAGTTGAAACATAATGAAAAACACTATCATCAAGCCACTGTCGAATAAACCCGAAAGTTTTTCGGTCTAACATTTTCCACTATCTCCTTGCAACGTACCATACAAGTCCTTGCAATACAAGAGATCCTCCATTCTTAGTTTCCATATCATCCAATTGTTTCCGTTTAAACTAATCATGCGGAAACTATTACCGGCCTCCATGTTCACACACAAATAATAAATCTGATCTAACAGTGCGCTCTGATACTAGTTGATGGGAAAATAGCTTATGTACAAGCAATTTCTGACAGACCGTATCACGCAGCGAAAAAATTAAACCGAGCACACATCCACATGGAACACCAAGATTTACGTGAAAAACTCCTCCAATGCGAAGGGAAAAAATCACGGGCGAGCCAGAGAAGAAGATCCACTATAAAATAATGAACGTACAAAAACTCGGAGTCTCTTGCCAGGACTCGAGTTAAATCACAAAAGAGAACAATAGGATATAAGGATATCTGAACTCTCGCACAAGATCACAGCAATAACATGCTGCAAACCTGATCTTCCTGGTGACGAGAATACTATCCAGATGGTGAAGAAATCACGTCCCTTCTTCTCTTTATTTCTCCTTCTCACGTTGGTACACCTTGCACTGGTTCCTCTGCAAAGCCGCTGCAAGCCTCTGCAAACCTCTGCAAGCCTCTGCTTAGCCGCAGAGAACTTTGTTTACGTTCTTTCCTCTCCCACCCACTCAAGGCTCCACCACAGAAGTCTTCTATCTCAAGGAAACTCCAAGGAGAGTTCCCAGCCGCAACCACCAACCAAAAGACAACGAGGAACCCCACATACAAGAGAAAAGCATTGAATGCATTTTTGTCTTTTTTGTGCCCCCATCTTTAGGTTTCTACATCAACACATGATCTCCACCGTTGATGTTAGGGTAAGTAACCATAATGATGTGGGTAAATCATACCCACCATGGGCTGAACATAAATGGGCCGTGGGCCCAACATCCACCTCTGTTACGTCCATTAGAGATTTTGCCACGCCGTACTAGTTTCTCCCTGACACCATCTGATACATGCAATACACATCAAAACGATACGGCATGACAAATCAATTTCAAACCACATGGTTTAGATCTTCGAGGACTTTGTAACCCCTTTAACCTCGTAAAAGCCAAGGTTTTTCTATTATTCATGGTATTCTTTTAAGGATTTTTACATATATATTACTATACACTACTATATATATATATATATATATATATCTAATTTTTATATATTATTATAAATATTCATGACATCATACTATATTTGAGAAAACTCAGGTCGACGAGTCGACGGTACAAGTTAGATCCTCTTGAAAAGGGAGGCCAAAAAATGCCTTCAAAGATGAGTCAATGACACGAACCGACACGATATCACGTCGTACTATACCGTCATGAACCAAGTCATCCCCAACTCGGCACTGCAGCAAATCTTGCCTGACATCTTCGAAAAGATTGCAATTATACATATCTTTCCATCAAAATGAGGTTAACTTCAACCAAATCAAATATGGTAGGAAGAATTCATAAATTCAGGTGAAATCAAGTTATATATGTAAACTTATGGTAAAGTTAATAGTATATATCAAAAATATCAGAATCTTTTTGATGGATTTAGTTGGAGTCGACGATGTTTTATCAAGAAGGAAATAATTGCAATATTTTTTAAGATGTCAAGGATATTTATAATAATATATGAAAATTAAGAGTATACATAAATGATAGTTTATAGGGATATATATATGCAAGAAAACTAAGTTTTATCATAACTTTGGATAGCTTGTATTAGACCTTGTTATCCTACTTTTGGGCATCTTTTTATACAAAATTGTCGTAATTGCAATAGTTTTTAAGATGTCAAGGATATTTATAATAATATATGAAAATTAAGAGTATACATAAATGATAGTTTATAGGGATATATATATGCAAGAAAACTAAGTTTTATCATAACTTTGGATAGCTTGTATTAGACCTTGTTATCCTACTTTTGGGCAACTCTCTCTCTCTCTCTCTCTCTCTCTCTCTCTCTCTCTCTCTCTCTCTCTCTCTCTCTCTCTCTCTCTCTCTCTCTCTCTCTCGGTGTATGTGCAGCTATGTGCAGCAAGTACATATGTACGTGCATCTTCACATTGTATACATGCCCCTCAAGCACGAAGACATGCATCAGTCGTACATGCATGTGAACGAAAGAATTTTTAATTTAGGATAGAGTTTCACGTATCAATCTGATACACGTACTAAATCGTACCAGATAGAATCCAATATGTACAAGGCGCGATACATAATCAGGATATTGGGTATCACACAAAACCATGCGTCCCGCTATATACCGGAGCGGTTCATGGTGAGACCCTCTATGTGCAAGCCGACCGACTAGTGCCGGTTCGGCGTTAAAAGTCGAGACAGGGTCTGGGCCGAACACATCAACAGAGGGAGAGTTGCTTCGATCTTCTGGCAACCAAGCGACAGGTTAAGGCTGCGAGGCAGGGGTGGCGGGCAACTTTCGGCGAGGCGCGATGATCTCCAACAAGAGGTGTTTTTTTTTCTGGCTTTCACTCTTAAAATATAAAGATTAGAGGGCAAGGAGCAGCTCCGTTACCGAATTTGAGTAAGGGAAGCTGGTCTTGTATGTCAATCTAGCTGCTCTCCTGCTGGCCTATAGCGGAGCACTATTGGATCTGCACACGGGACGGTTGATTGGTCCTCCCCTCAGCTAGATTTGGCATTTTGAGGCGGATTAGTCTCCCCGTGCGCAGATCTGACTGCTCTCTAGTCGACCAACGGCGTATTACTATCGGATCTACACAATGGGCAGCTAATCTGCCCCCCCCCAACTATTCAACACTTGTAGATTATCATGAATTGACGACACCATCTTGCATGGGACAACAGGTACAGTTACAAGGGTGATCAATATGTTTATTTTAGATATTACTCATATCGTATCACTGATATACATAGATTTGTAGAGCACCTCGCAAGGGTGGGACGAGATTATCCCCCATGCTCCTTAGTTCCACAGGACGTTTGAGATTTTTTTCAGATTGCGTTATGGAACAACTATCTTTGTGGCAAGAGACGTGGGGTTATATCCTCCTCCACATCCAGGGTTCCACCACCACCTGTTGGAATCTGTGGTTAAATTTTAAAAGGTTTGAGTCTCTCTTGTGTTGAATAGTCCCACATTGAAAAATAGAAAAGGTTTCCATTTACTTTTAGTTGAGACTCGTGTCTTTGTTGTGTATTCCTTTGAGGAGACTATGGAGGTTGGCCCGTCTGAGCTAGTGGGCTCTTTGGCCCGTATCCTCTATTTCACACATGCGCGAATTGCCGTGTCTTACCGTGGTGTGTGTGCGTGTGATTCTCAAAGTATTATGTTGTTTTATTTTTCTTTTATTTTTTGATCGTTAGACCAAGCGTCTCTTGGATTCTTTCTGCGTCTCTTCGATTCCCCTCTTTGGGCGGATGTGTGTGACTCGGTCAAGGGTCGCTTCCCAATAGGGTATTTGAAGAGGGTCGTTTTCCTGTGAGAGGCACGATTTTCGGTTCTCTCTCACCCGAAAGCTATCACTCTCGAACTCCTCTCTCCCATCGTCGTCTTCCTCTTGCAAGAGCCGTCTCTCACTGTGGTGTTCACCCCCGGCAACGTGAGTTGGAGTGCACTTTCGCGTCGCCACTGGTTTTGGGTCGTCGTATCTTGGGAGAAGTTCTGTCGCGAAGCCTATTTGCACCGGAGTAGGGACGGAACGACTCTAAAAAAAGTAACTACGCGCTTCGACCCTAGTTTACTCTTTTGATCGTTTGATTCCCTTTGATTTCCGTGCTTAGATCTAATAGAAAAGCTCTACCCGTGAACTATTATTTTCTATCACCACCAACACTGATCCTATCGGCATTCTCCTCCACGTCCAGGATTCCACCACCACCAACACCGATCCTATCGGCATTCTCCTCCACGTCCAGGATTCCACCACCACCAACACTGATCCCACCGGCATCCTCTTCCACGTCCAGGGTTCCACCATCTCCAGCACCAATCAGACCAGTAGTAGATGATAGGGAGGCATGCATAGATGTAGTTAGAGCTTTCTTTAGACGGTTTCATATACCCTCCACTGCTGCACATGACCTATTATTTGTCCTGATGGTTACATTTTTTCAAAGTCACCCACGTACAACTCCACCCACTAAGATAGAGTTAGATTTTATAGGCCACGCGCCATATATATCTGATTCTGACTAGGACACGGTATTCACTTATGAGTCATATGATTGACCTTGTATATTTTATACTTTATGAGTGAAATTGAATGATGTATACGTTCTCTTTAACCTATCTTTTTTTTTCTTTAAATAATATATCTAATTATGTGGTGTAATAGATTATTGTAAAAATAAATTTATTTTACGTGGTGTAATAATATATTTAATTGTGTTTAGTTATGTATAATTAATTATGTATTCTTATTTCCTTACGTAATATATTTACTAATATGTAACTAATTATGTTTGGGCCACTATTATTACAAATTTAAAGTTAATTATGTGTAACTAAGTATAGCCACGTAAAAGAACAACAAATTTTATTATTCTTTGAAAAAATATATTATTTTACAAGTTAAATAAATTAGTATTAATAACTATAGTTAATCTTATAAAGAAAAAAATTAAATTTTCATAAAAAAACTATAAATTTTTTAACAAAAAAACTTCTCATCACAAAGCAATATAGTGCAGTACCAGAATGTAGCAGGCCATGGCAAGGACGATTGGTTTGATCGATACGACAAACTTTGATTAGGATCCAAGAGTTTCGATGGGCTGTGTTCCTCTCGTGTCCTATGATGCATTATATCATTTTCCCGGATTTCATATGCTATCTCAAATCTCATCATTTTTCCATAGTAAAATAGTCAAATATTTATACATCCTTATCAACATTCGATGAAAACTCCTTTCAATGCCATCAACCTCCAAACATAGGAGGATTAATATTTACACCTTCCCATGGGTGTGACTAGACCCCCTTTCAATGGTAGCTTGGGGAATGCTTTGGAGGGTGCCAAACATTGAAATCAATCCTTCTTTTTTTATAGGTGCTTTTTTTTACTTAATGAAAAAGGGAACTCGAGATTGAACCCGAAATCTCCCTCTTGAAAAGAGTGTCCTAAGACCACCCATATGTAGGTGTAGATTTTAGGGAGGACCAAGATAAATAGGTGATTCCATCCCATCTAAGGCTGTGCCTCAGTAGGAATTTTCAGACGAAAAATCTCTGACATGCTTTAAGTGATAACAAACGACATCTCGTTTGTCTAAGTTTTTACGTCAATTTAAAAATCTGATGAGAGATATTATAGATACAAAATGTTATATTTTCACGAATCTTCCAAAACAACTATAAGGGAGATTCCTGAGATTTTTAATCATGACAAATCTTATTGTGTGAAGTGCTATGTACCGTGAGTGAATTCAGGGTGAAAGCACTTGGGTTTACAAACATGACCTAAGAATGGATATTCGAGCGATCGTTCATCTCTCAAATCACTTGATTGGACTGATGAGATGGAGAGCGTCAACTCATACATCCTCCATCGTATAAACAAATCTATCAGCCTCCTAAGAATGCCATGTCTCTTTGGGTCTTCTTTGTTTGCAAAGTAAGGTTGAATTAACTCAAGTTAAAAACCCTTACCCATCATAATCAATTTAATTGAACAGATATCATATTCTACCTAATATCTAAGTTAAGAACCGATATCCGACTTAAAGACCGACAGAATTGTTCGAGAGAAAAGATGAAATAAGATAACCCTTAATTATTTTATCCCTCAATTAAAATAAAATTATTTATTTTTCAAAATAACATAACCCAGATTATAATATCCCCCTTAACCTATTATGCAAACAAACAGGACCTTATGGATTTCTTCACAAATCTAAGAGTATGAGCAAGAGAAGACAAGGTGGTCTGTGCGATAACATAGAAAGCATATGTTACAGGATGCCAGCCTGATCCGTCTGGGTATCATGAGTTGCAAGTTTGCCAAGTTGTGATTGAGAATTTCAGCTCTGTGGACGTTGCATATTTGTTTGTTTCCTTGACGTTTAATTAACGGCTTCCGAACCAATACATCTGTATATCCAGTCTCCGTATTCTCTTCATATCGCCCCTGCCCCAACAAGTCTTTTCTGCCTTCATCACCGTTCAAGCTCAAGCAAAAAGGATAACGTGGGCAACATAAAACACACATAAAGAAGGCAACACGAGAGAATAGTCGGATGAAAGGAAACGAAGGCAAGGAATAAGCTGTTTTATCTCCAACTCTTATTAAATATAAACGGGTGTTTCTTCATGCTTCTACCTAAAAACTCACAATGGCATAAATAAAATTTAATGCATCTTTGGAGGTTGAATCAAATAATTAATATACATAGCACGATCACCTTCGAAAGTGTAATGACGCCTATTCCACCCCCTGTTTCGACAGACACCATACAATTCATGAAGTAGAATAGGAATCCAATATTTGACACTCAGTGTGGAAATTTCGTGACCCAAAATTTCCCAGTAGATCTAGCATTCATAACTGAGATTAGGCCAGCAAGAATGCCAGACAAACACAGAAGAATGCAAGTGGAAGTAGCAAGTGTGATTTTAACGTAGGGCTGGCATTTGGCAACCATGGATAAGCATCTGGGGGTGGCATCACACAGTTGTCCCCATTGAAATATATGCGTCTGGGGAATGCCCACCCCTTTTGGAAAGTGAAGGTTGATGGGTCCTTTTTAAAGAGAAACTCCGACTGCACGTTGCCAAATGGGCCTGCTTCCATAAGCAGATCATTGTAATATTTGACCCCCCACAGCATTGCCGTATCATCTGAGAGGCCAAGTTCAAAGGGTCAGTTGCAAATATCATGAGCAAACTAGTTATCTGCCTATAATGAAATCTCATGTGCCATTAAGGTGTATGTAAATTTCCCAACACTCGATAACAGAAACAACGAACCCCCATTAGAAAGGTCATATAGTTGTAATTGTAACCTCAGTATTGAACATCATTGCTAAAGAGGTAGAGATAATCTGGGTTGATATGGAGAACTTACTGATCCCACCGTAAGGTGTCAATGACTTGTAGTTGAAGCTGAAAATCTTAGTGAGGTTGTCAAGATTTGGGTGCTGGACTACTAAGTTCCACTGTGTATAATTCATCCTGTAGTTGAAATTTGTAATTGTGATTTTCACCCGCCAGTAGTCTTTGTAGTTGAGCTTAACATGCCAGTGTACACGTATCGGACACATATGGGAAGTACATTGAACCAAAGGTGTGAAGCTACTTCTGCCAGGACCATTTACAGCAGACGCTAAATAAGGTGAGTCACCCCTGTAGAGCAGTCAAACAACGCAAAATATCAGTGTGACCTATAGAGCATATTAAATGAGAAGTGTACTTGGAACATCTGAGGAATGCAACTCACTCCACACAACTTCCTGGCTGAGTAATGTTATTCTGGCAACCACAGGTACATGTTGGGCAATTGACAATTGTGTCATTGTAAAAAGACGAGAGAGACACACAGCAACTAGGAGTCTTCTGTGACAGGAACTGAGAGTATGTACATGTAACATTCCACGTCACTGCATTAATACAAGAAGAAAGATTAGAAACCAACCAAGGAGAAAAGGGGTAGAAACCCATCAAGAGGAAAATCATAACTCAATCTGTCAATCTCAGTCAGCCAAAAACATAAATCCAAGAAAGCTAACAAAGATTGAAAGTATTCCAAGTTTTGACGTCTACAATCATAGAGCTGCAAATATATCACATACCCACATCTTTTAATGCTTGCATTTTTTTATGAGCTCACATAGCCCTTGCCTGTCATTATGTCAAATTGACCTTTGATATCTCATTACTGCTAAGGTAGTTGTTGACCATCAAATAATTGAGCCTTCTAATGTTCAATATACATATGTTCACAAGATAATTATTTTACACTTGATAATCTGGAAATGCCCAAATATTCAGTATAATGCACATACATAGCAAAATGAGGCATGCGGTTGGGATGAACATGTCACTTACAGTGTCACAGATCACTTCATTGGGCATGTTTCAAGGTTTTTATTAAATAGTAGCGAAAAATATTGTTGTCAATCAGCCATTTCCAGAGGCAAAACCTGGAGAGTTGATCTTCAGAAAAGGCCTATGCCACCATAAACAAAATAAATGGCCATTGCTGTCTATGGCCAAGATGTTTTGTCTATGGTATGATTAAATGGCCATAATGCTATTACTACATCCTTGACATAAGGCTGTTTGTGGGTTTGTACGTGTATTTCTAGTTGTATCAAGGGTATGGTTCCATTCTTGTTTTGCGGTCCTTGAGGGGGAAATGTAAGCTTACGGTTGTGAGTTGATGTAGCCGGTAATGGATTGGAAGCATCCACTTCTGAATCCTGCCTGTATCACCTTTATTTGATATTTTAAAAGCTTTGATGATATATACCATCTTCCCTTCGAAAGAAGAGGGAAAAAAACCTTAAAAAAGCAAACAGATTTAGTATTTGACTTACTTAATGCTTGGGTTGTCCTCCTCCCATCCTGTGTAACAAATTTAGTAGCTTTTCCAACTTTTGCAACTCCACATGTATACCCAGGACCAGGTGCCTTCAGTGTGAAGTTCTTGGGCACTTTGACGGTCTTGTTAGTGGTTCCAGCTTGCCCAACACTGATTTGGAAGGAAGCTGCATGATTAGCCGGATCCTGAACCCATGAATTGATTACTCCACCTTTGCAGCAATTAGCTATTTGCATGTTATATGGAGTCCCTGGGAGTAGGTCAACAACAGTTGGATCCTTTTTGCAGCAATGTGGAATGTTTCCCTTGAATCTTGCGCAATCACCCTGCTCTGTAGTTTGCGCTCCAACCATGGACCATATCACCTCTTTCTTTGCCCATGTCCAGCCCAATGTCCATCCTGGAGCTTGAATATGACGATACTGTTGGAAGTTGAACATTGTCACAACAGCCTGGAAAAGAGTGACAATTCGATATCATATCAGTGGGCCATGTGGAAGACAGATTTTGGCAGAAACCCAAATCCTTTGATTTTCTGTTGTGAACTGTGTCATAATCTTGCATCACAAAACAAAATGGGTTCTTTGATAACAATCTTTTTGATGTCATATACTTACAACATAACCATCTGGTGTCCATTGCATGACATCCCATTTGATCGTTATGTTTCCATTTGGATCTAGTGAATCATAAGCTTCTGCACAACAGTGAAAAGAGAAGAATGCTTCAGCATAATTTCTGAAATCCAATAGAAAAACTTAAACATCTAGGAAGATATTTTAATACAGCAAGATGGTGCTTGGGTGTGGGGGGTGGGGGCGTGAATGACAAAATGCAGAACATCAATCGTGCTTATTGCATAATATGATGTTACTTCATCAATATTTTCCTTCTAATAGGTGGTTAGTAGTATTTGATTATGATTATTAGGATCACAAGAGTTTGGTTAACTGAAAGTAGAAAACACAAACATAAGTGCTTAACTCATTCTATGATTCCCTATCGGAACGATAACATAGCATCGAACAAGAGGTAAATCAAAAGAGGAAAAAAGAAAGCCGAAAGACAGAGCTGTCTGTTCCAGGAAGCTCTACTACCTAAGTCGGGAATCCCATCAAAGCATGTTTTGCAAGAAAGACTGGCATCTATTTTTTTTAATGATTCCAGTGATAGTCCTTCCTTGGCTTCCACTTAAGACTGGTTTTGGCCGAGATTGAGATTTGCTTGGTCTCCTTTTCTCTGTAACCTTTTACAAATACAATTCACTGCATGCCCCACCCCATAAATACTGTTGCCTACTCTTGCGCTCCAACTAAAACATTCAGCTCGAGTCAACTTCCAATATGCAGAGCAAAAACTGAAAACAATGGGATAGCAAGTCTTTATCATTTCCCTTTCCCTGAAAAACCAATAACTCAATTGATGGGCAGGAAATGCCCTGTAACCAAAACCTAATTGACAATTCCAAATTACAATATAAACTTTGGATCTGCTCGATGCTTCTGATTCAGATGAACAAAAGGTTTCCCATTTATGCCACCAAATTCGACAAGCCAACGAGCGACTGCTTTGAGGGCACAAGATCTGAACATACGGAACAAGCATGAAACCATTCTTATTTAGTCAAACACGTTCAGAACATACTAGATCTCAAGAGTATAAACTTCTCATTATCTTGAAAATCCCAGTGGAGAAAATATGAGATTCCATAAACCAGAGTGGCGGAAACCATTTGACGCATATGCTCTATCTAACAAGATTAGCCAATCTAATGACCCATTCATAAATACGCGTGGACAAGCACAAAATGCACTGCTTACTCTCCGACGTCCGACCTCAACGAGAGTAACAGATTCCACCGGAGAAACACCAAACATTTATCTCCACAGATGACAAGGAAACCCGGAGGAGGGAACAAGAGGGGGCATAGCACGAGACACACATTTTCTTTTTCTGCGGAGATTCCATACAGATCAACCCAGCAAGAGCAACCTGAATCATCGGTCCCCAAACAAAATTTATAATTCTATCCAGGATCTACTCCACCACACCCATCAGAACAAACCCCAAAAGGCGATGCAGGAAAGACACAAAAGATGTCATCTTGGTGAAAGGCCACTGACCTGTGGACGTGAGGCAGGAGCAGAAGAGGAGGAAGGCCAACAAAATGGCGGCCCCGGCGAGCCTTGGGACGGATCCGGCGCCGGCCGCGGAGTGCCCATGGCCCATCTCCATGGCAGGCTCCTCACCAGGAGCTCGGAGATAAACAGCAACGTGGGGACGTCGAGAAAAACTAAAAGGAGAAGAAGGAGAGGGCTCGCGCCAAGCAGCTGTCTGATGTCTCCCCTCCCCCCTCTCCTCCTCCCCTCTTCACAAGCTCGAGAGAGAGAGAGAGAGAGAGAGATACTTCGGTGTTCTGCAGTGAAGGTAGAGATCTATTAGCTGGAGCGCCTTGCTCTACAGTAGAGCTCAGCTCCCACATGGGAGTCTGTGACGGACCTCCCCGTGCATGGCCCAATACACTCAACCAATAAGAAGTCGCCACGTTGTCCATAACCCTCCTCATAAGTCATTAATTGGGGCTTTGCACCACGATGCAGAAGAGTTGTGCGATGTCTGCCCCTGAGGTACTGCTTTTTCTTTTTTCGTCTTTGACCTGGGACATTCAGATAATTACGAAAGTAGGACTGTGCAGGTGCCCTTCGGGGACATACATATGTTACGGGCTACGCCGCCTTTGCGTAAGGGAACGTGGGAGGAAGGGGTACATGTGTCAATAAGGGAAGTCTTCGGGTCATGGGGACGTTTCGTCGCTGCCGACAGTGGGGCCCGCGTTCCGTGTCTTTTTGCTTACGACAGCTGATCATGGAAATTATGTTATAATTATTTTATCTTTGTTTTGTGTCGGTAGAGGGTGCGGTATCGGTGTATGACCATGGCATTCCACCAGCCATGTTAAAAACAGGCTGGCTAAAGCATGTGTTTTGGAAACCCTGAAGTCAAATGAGCACGGCGAGTAGTTGTTAATTTTATAATAGTGTCCGAAAAAAAAATTGAGAAATATACTACAACCAAATAACCAATTTAAAGGGACTTTTGGCATTTGAGTCCCTCTTAAAACTGAGTTTGTGTAAAAAATTATCCTTCATTTGTATTTGTATACATATTCTCTTTACGTGAATTTAATGTCATGTACGCCATTTTTGGTAAATTCTCATCAGAATATCCATAAGATATAAGATATTTTGTCATCTTCTTCGTCACTAATTTAAAAATAAAATATGAATGGGTAAGTAAAGTTTTGATTAATATTTTTTCAGTCAAATGAGATCTTGGTTTTAATATTTATTATTTTTTTGGTCTTTTTTGAGACTCTTGATTCCATATAGATGATGTGGGCACGTGCAAATCCTCCTCCTCTCCGATCTATTCTCTCCTATAATTTTAAACCCTTTTAGTAATATGACAACCACCAATTCTTCCAAAACATGGACGTTTTCTCAAGAGTTTGTTGTACTAAAACTCCACAATTATATATTATGGCTTACAACTTCTTCTTTTGCCTGTTTAAAATTAAAAATACACCAATTTTGAAATTAAGAATTTTAAAAATCATATCAAAACAAACGACACACCTGCCTAGGTCTCTTGTCAAGTGAGTCCCTGGTCCACAAAATTAATGATGCGGTATATTAGAAGACATCTCGCTCTTGGGATTCTCCCATACTTTACATTGTTTTTTTAGGTAGTAATTAAAGGGGTCCACAAATTTTCTCAATATCGATTGTTTTTCCAATTTTGATATTTTCGGGTTTGTGTGTCTTGTTCATCTGATTTGTGTAACATCTGCAAAGTACAATGGGATATTAATGCTTGTAGACTAAAAGATGTTACTACTGTATTGTCGATAAAAAATATACATCCTTTTAGTGTAGTATACTATGCACGGTAAGTTTGACGTACAAAATTAACCATCACCTATTTAATCTCCATGTCAGAAGTTCCTCAAAGAAAACCTCTTCACTCGGAAGGAATATAAACTATTATGTTGGGTACGGGGTTAAACCGGGGTTATCTCCGTTTCAACTTCATTCTTCGTTTGGTATAGTAAAAATTGACGGAAATATATCGGATTAAGAAGAATAAGAATAATCCTAAATACGGGGTTAATACGGAGATAACTCATTTCAACTAACAAAAAGTTGGAACGAGTTATCCCTCACCTCTAACTCCATTCTCTCTCCCTCTTCCTACCATCGTCCTCTCTCTCTCCTCCCTCCCTCTGCATCTCACGTAAAATAATATTATTAGTAATAATAATTATTAAAAAATTTTATTCTTATTAATGATGATAGACTAAAATTATAAATTTAACAATATTAATAATCAAGAGTAGTATAGATACACATATTAACAAATATTATGGTACTGTTAATTTGGCATCAATAAGAGGGGAGTAATTTTAAAATAATAATATCATTGTCATTAATTATTATTAAAAATAAAAAATGCCTTAAGTACTAGTTTCATTTGTGCTAATCATAACTAATAAAAAATTTAATTTGATAATAATTTTATTATTAGAAATTAAGATCATCAAATATAATTAATTAGGTTTATCATTAGTCATAATTATAATTACTATTATGAATTAAATATAAGTTGAAGATTTGAAAAAAAATAAGTCATCTTAATCCCAATGAAACGAAGAATAGCACTGTCTTTTAACCCAGGATAAGAAAGATAAAATAGTCTATTTCTAACATTTGTTCTCATTCCTATCCCTATTTTTTACCAAACGAATAATATGAATATTAACATATTTATCCTCTCGCATACCAAACGCATATGTGAATAAGAATACAAATAAATTAACCCAGAATGACTTACACTTATTCCTATCATAATTTATTCCGATATCAAACATCCCCTTACAAAGTGTACGGTGCATCGTTCAATAAATTTAACCTTTAGTTTTTTTTAGTTGGAATGCATTGAGGACTGATAGAAAATTATTGTGGGAGACATAATGAGATGAAGAATACCTGGAGTTCGCGTTCCCAAAACTCGGAGGTCTCGATAGAACGGCTACTAGAGTCGTTCTTGCAGAATCACGCTCCAAATCCCGACCTTGTTGGTGATGAGCCCGTAGAGTTAGAATAAGAGAGAGAATACGTGAGAGATCACCTTTTTGTAAAAACGTGTGTTTTCCAGCCTCCTTTGATCCTTTTATAAGAGCCGCAACAAGGGCCGGTGCATGCATTAACCACATGCACCACCCGTTCACGAACGGACGCATGCGTTCGTTCTTGAATAGGTGCTTGCTGCCTCTTCGTGGGCAGCAGCGCATGTTAACATCTCCCACTTGCTCACGAAGGGCAGCTATAAAATTCTCTCTCTATTCTTAGTTTTCTTACTCTATCATACAAGAAATGAAGTATGCGACCTCACGAGAAAACTCTTAATCATAAGAGTAGTGAATTGTTAAGTTATCACCAAAACTAACAGAACACTTTAACATCATATATCTCGTAGTACCCTAGACAATCTCATATTCAACTGATTTAACACTCTGAATCTCTCAAACAGCAAGCAGTGTTAAATATCAAATGTCATGTGATCATGACTCTATAATCACAAAGTTAATAGAGTCCCCCGGGTATGAGCCACAAAACTTGGTGCAATATGCAGAAGTCTTCCCCGAGTTCTTATGTCAATATAATTTATCTTGACTGCTTTCCTATACATGTCCCGTTAGACTGTATCAACCATAGTCTTAAGGAGCATGTTAAAGTAGCGACGCCAAGCTTCCTTTTCATGACACAGTCCTTAAGTCACAAAGGGTACAAATGGGATCAACTAAAATATGATCCAAGAGCTCACACAATGATGAAACAGAGATCCATTCATCATTCTCACTTATGGTCGTATGTAGTACATGCGATATGAGACGCATGCTATGGTGTTCTCCCATCGACATGGGTATGTCACTCAAAATAATTAAACACCATACGGATCTTAGTCTAGTCACTCCCATTATGACTAACCTGAATCTTATGCCACTGTCGCTCCCACTCAGCGCCATGTCATGAGATTCACATCCGACTTAGTCAGGCTTCACGGGATAAGGCATAGGGAACCTGTGAGCGATCCAAGTGGATCTCATCTTAGCTCTCTCTGAGGCGACATAATAGTTTAATTTTCATGCATATCTTGCTCGCTTTTCAAGCGCCATAGATATCTAATGTCTCATCTTGTTCGTTATCTTAGCGCCAAGGTGAATTACCTATGTGAGAGGGTCAATTCGAGCCTAGTGACATTTTCTTTTAAATGATGTGTAAAGTTGCATAGCATCTTAAGACAAACATGAAAGAATAGCAAAATTCATTGATGTCAACAAAAATTGTTCACGTTTACAATTTACATAACCCCATAGCTATAATATGGGTCAAGAAGGCCTCTCTAGGAATCTGTTTAGTTAGTGGGTCTGCTATCATATGACCAGTCGATATGTGTCGGAGCGCCACTAACCCTTTTGCAAGTAGATCCCGAATGTAATGATAGCGAATGTCAATATGTTTGGTTCTACCATGGTACTTTGGATCCTTAGCGTAGGCCAATGCCGATGTGCTGTCAATGTACAACAACACTGTCTCTTCAGGGTGGTGTGTTATGGCCAATCGCTGCAGGAAATTTCGTAACCAAACAGCCTCTTGACATGCTACTGAACAAGCCACGTATTCTGACTCCATCGTGGATAAAGCAATACACGTTTGTTTCTTGATGCACCAAGAAATGGCCCCACCTCCTAGCATAAACACATAGCTCGGGGTAGATTTTCGCTCATCTTTGTCACTGGCCCAATCAGCATCGCTATAACCTCTCAGTCTTAAATCACCTCCTTTAAATTTGTAACATAAGGCGAGGTTTGTCGTTGCACGTAAATATCGAAAGATTCTCTTCACTATCTTCCAGTGAGTGAGACCAAGGTTACTCTGATAGCAACTGACCAATCCGACTGCATAACAATGTCAGGTCGAGTACACAACATAGCATACATCAGACTCCCTATTGCAACCACATATGGCACTTTAGACATTTCTTTCTTTTCTTCATCAGTATGTGGGCATTGACTTATACTCAAAGCACATCCCCTATCAATTGGAGTATCGATGGGTTTGGAATAATGCATTCGGAATCGCTCAAGAATTTTATTTATATAGGTCCCTTGAGACAGACTCAAAAGTCTTTTTGAGTGATCTCTTGCAATTTTTACTCCAAACACGTAATTTGCTTCACCCATGTCTTTTATCTCGAAGACATAAGACAACCACTGCTTAGTGGCTTCGATTGACTTTATATCATTCCCAGCCAACAATATGTCATCGACATATAATGATAAGATAAGAATCTTCTTCTCTATTCGTTTGACATACACACAGTGATCTTCCTCAATCATCTCAAAATCAAATGAAATAATTGCTTTATGAAATTTAAAATACCACTGTCTAGACGATTGTTTGAGGCCATAAATGGAACGCTTGAGACGGCAAACTTTACGCTCTTGTCCCTCTACTTCAAATCCTTCTGGTTGAGTCATATAGATCTCCTTGTCTAGTTATCCATTAAAAAATGCAGTCTTAACGTCCATCTGAAAAAGGTCCAAATCTAAATGAGCAACAATGGCTAGGATGAGGCGAACTGATGTGAATCTCACCACAAGAGAGAATGTCTCATCAAAATCTATTCCCTCCTTTTGAATATAGCCCTTCGCCACAAGTCGTGCTTTATATTTGTCGATCAATCCATATCTGTCTTGGGCTTAATTTTAAAAATCTATTTATTTCCAATAGCTTTGCGCCTAGGAGGGAGATCAACTAATTCCCAGACCTTAGTCTTAGCCATGGAGTCCATTTCTTCTTGCATAGCAGCCTCCCACTCTTTCCTAGAAGATGATGCAAACGCCTCTTTAAAAGAATTAGGCTCATCATCATGTGTGGGCAAACATATTAGAACTTCCCCTTCAATCTCAAATAGGCGACGAGGAATATGCCCACGCTTACTGCGACGTATTTGGGTGTGTAGCTGATTTGGTGATGTGCTCCCACTGGGCACACTCCCACTAGCTTGGTGATCATCTCTTATATCTTCAGCGGTCACCTGGTTAGGCTCTAATTCCCTCCCTTCGCTTGAAGATGGTAAGATATCACTAGACTCGTCTAACTCATGGAGGTCAAAATTTTTCGCAGTGTCGCCAATGTTAGGAAATTCCTTTTCTAAGAAAATGACATCCCGCACCTCTTTTTCCATCATCCCTCCATCAGGATGTTGTCCATACATCACATAGCCCTTAGAGCTATCAGGATATTTTATAAAGATAAACTTTCTAGCTTTAGGACCTAGTTTTCCGAACTTATGTGAAGTGTTACGGGCATATCCTGCACATCCCCAGTGGCGTAGATTATCTAAATTGGGCTTTTTACCACACCATAACTCATAAGGGGTGGAAGGAACAGACTGTAAAGGCACTCGGTTAAGGATGTAGGCCGCCGTTAGAAGAGCATCTCCCCAAAAAGATATTAGGAGATTAGCATGCGCTATCATTGACCTAACCATAGCTAACAATGTTCTATTCCTTCTCTTGGCTACACCATTTTGCTGCGGAGTATATAGAATAGAGTTGCCTACAAATTCCCTTTTCTTCACATAAAGTTTGAAATTGATCTGATAGATATTCGCGTCCTCGATCTGTCCGAAGAGTTTTTACACTCTTGTCCAATTAATTCTCAGCCTCCGCTAAGAAGTGTTTGAAGTAATCTAACGCTTCATAGCGGTGAGCGATCAAATAGACATATCCATATCGCGAATAATCGTCTATAAATGTGAGAAAATAGGATGCCCTTTGGCGGGCCTTCACACTCATAGGTCCGCAGATGTCGGAGTGGATAAGCTGCAATGGCTCAGTGGCCCTTTTAACCTTCCCAAAAGGTTTTCGACATGCTTTGCCTGCCAAACACGATTCATATACAGGTAGATTGACTTTAGCAAGTGGGCTTAAAAGACCTTCTCTAGCTAACCTAGTCATTCTATCCTGCCCTATGTGTCTTAACCGAGTATACCAAACTACCGAATTGAGGTCTTTTTCATCATTTGCCACACAGGATATAGAAGAGATAGACATCTATTTCTAAATCCAATTTAAATAAACTATTAACAAACAACCCATGTCCATACAAAACATTGTCTAAATAAATATCAAGTCTACTGCCAGCAAAAACGAGAGAAAACCCTAGTGCTAATAATGATGGAACTGATAGCAGATTATGTTGAACCCCTGGCACATAGAGTACGTCATGCAGTGTCAACGTCCGTCCATTCTTAAGCTTGAGTTGGTACACACCAACTCCAAGGACTTCTTCACTAGAACTGTTGCCCATATAAACTCTTTGCGTGCCTGCTGAGACTCAGCGATAATCCACATATCCCGCTCGATCCCTTGTTATTTGCTTGGTTGCTCCTGAATCCACAATCCATTCAGGATATGTTCTAGCAACTAATACACGCGAACAAACATGCACATATAGAGAGTTAGAGAGTTGGGATACCTTCTTGGGCTCAGTACATTCACGAGCAAAATGTCCCAAATGTCCACAATTGTAGCACTTAGCTTTCATCTTATCTCTCTTCACACCGTGCTTGCCCCTGCGGCGCTTCGGTGTTTGCCCTGTCTTGGAACGAGATGCACTGTGAGATCCCATCCGTTTGAAGCCCTTCCCTGGATCATTCCTGCCCTGGCGTCTGCCTCCTATGACGACTAGAGCAGTGGCACGTGAAGTCACCTCACGCTCTGCCTCCAACTCCACATGACGAGAAATATCAGAAAAATTCTTAATACTCTCATTGTGAGTCAAAATTTGCTTCATATGAGTCCAGGAATCTGGCAGGGATCTGATCACGGCCTGCACTTGTTGTTCATCTGTAAGATCATTTCCTTCTCCTTTCAAGTCACGGATCATGCTAGCCATCACCCTAAGGTGCTCAGTCATGGTCTGACGCGAGTCCTTTCGATAGGTCTCGAACTTTAAAACGAGAGCTCTCAACCTAGTGGTTGAGATTCCACCGAAATTAAATTTTAATTGATCCCACATTTCTTTAGCAGTTTGACACTTCTCAAATTCACCGATAAGATCGCCATGCATACTGCTAAGCATGGTGAAGCGCGTGCTACGATCTTTGTTAAACCATTGTCTATAAGCTTCTTGGTCTCGGTGATGATGGGTGGTGTTTCCCTCCTTGGAAGGGGACACGGTTGTAGTTAAGTGGTCGAGCAACTCTTGCTCATTCAATAAGTACTGAATTTTCCTATGTCATATATCATAATTGGTCCCGTCTAGCTTATCCCCTTTAGTCAAATTGGCAATCACGTTTTTCATCGCCATTGATTAATCAATGCATTGAACATACAATATAGGCCTAAGTTGACATTGTTTACACATCATCATATTTGACTCAAAAATCCAAACTAAAAATATTAAGCTTTCTTGTATAATGAGATCGAAAGTAAGCCTAGGGCAGTACAATCATCTCCCATTTATACAATATCATTCAATATTAATAGATTGATTTCGAACAAATGTTCTAAGTGAGAGAAAACTTCTCTCGTCATATTATAATTATCATGACAATTAACTAATTTTTCATGATATCAACTTTGAAGAAATTTCATGATATACGAGTGATTTGATAAATCATGAAAATTGACATGAATATGTTTCATGAATATTTCTTACATAAAGAAATAACGAAAAGGAAAATAATCAATGCGTAGTATTAATTTTCCTAAGTATATTTTTCTAATTTATTTATCATGGAAGTTGGTGTGCCACTGTAAATCACCAATATCAATCGAGTCATGCTCTAAGTATATATGGATTGATTATAAATTTATTTGAGGTCCATTTAATTAACACTTAAGTACAAACATGATTACAAACACATCAAAAGTGGTGGGCCTATGTTGTAAATATTTAAAACATAATTTGCAATTTTCTATTTTGCAGAGTAAGTTTATAATTAATAAAAAAAATTGGCATCGTGCAAAACATAAATAGAAATAAGGGTATGTTTGTAACTAAGATTTATTTCATCAATACAATTTATTTTATAACATACCAGCTAGGACATAACGAAATTATCCTAGATATCCTCTAATAACAATCTCTAGACCACTGTCCATTAACAGGGTTAAAACATGAGGATATTGACAGAGTGTCATCGCGGGAAGACGGCGGACACGCCGCAGACAAGGGCAACGAACATGGGGGCGCAGAGCGTGGGCTCTACGAAACCACCACCTTCGCGTTGTTTCTCCACCCTGCGGACCTCGGTCGTATGTATGTGGAGCCCAACGTGGACGTGGTCGTCGAGGCACACGTCGACGTCGCCTCATTCGTCTTGCCAGAGGCCGCACCGATGATGCGCTCACAGGTACATGTGGAAGGACTATTGCATCGTTTATGGGGTCCGGGCCGATGTTGTGTGCCGCACGTGACGCAGTTGCGCTTACAACATGTACTGGACTCTAGCGTTCCAATGCATTATCTTGACGGTGCATTTCATATTGCGAGTCGTCAGTGGGATTCGCAGCCGAGTCCTCCCTAGCGCGTTGAAGCATGTCTCTTCCATAAGCATGATAAGCCCTTGCATTCCCGACACGTCGCGGCAACCTGGCTGGTGTAACGGACTCCCACGTGGAGGCGGGATTGCAGCTTACTTCACTGTCACCATTGTCATCCGTCGAGATCTCCTCAGGCTCCCATTGGTCGTCTTCCATTGCAGCAATTTGATCAATATCTTGCGCAAGGAGATCATCCAAAGCCATGCTTGGGAGATGAACGCAACCATGCGCTCTGATACCAATGATATAAAATTATTGTGGGAGACATAATGAGATGAAGAATACCTGGAGTAAGCGTTCCCAAAACTCGGAGGTCGCAATAGAACTGCTACTAGAGACCTTCTTGCAGAATCACGCTCCAAATCCCAGCCTTGTTGGTGATGAGCCCGTAGAGTGAGAACGAGAGAGAGAATATGTGAGAGATCACATTTTTGAAAAAAATGTGGGTTTTTCGGCCTCCTTTGATTCTTTTATAAGAGCCGCAGCAAGGGCCGGTGCATGCATTAACCGCATGCACCACCCGTTCACGAACGGACGCATGCATGCGTCTGTTCGTGAACAGGCGCTTACTGTCCCTTCGTGGACAGTAGCGCATGTTAACAAGGACGATAAGGAAAAGACGCAAGTTAGAATGGAACACTGATAGGAGCATTGTTTTAAAACTTAGCTCAGCTCGGTCGGTCCGATCGGTTGACCCATTCGATCTCAAAATTGTGTTAAAATTTTACCTAAATCGATCAAGACTTAAAACTCAGTCAAATCTGATTAACTGAACTCAACCTGGTTAATCTGGTCCAACTCAGTAAAATTAATATGACTGGCCGAATTTTAGACCTATTTCATATTTTTTAAATTTTTATCATTACGTTAGATTTTAATTTAACATGTAAATAAATATGAAAGATGAGAAATCATCTTTAAAATTATATCCTTTAAGGTCTTAACATTAACGGTATTAACACAAGTTTTGGAAGTTGAAAAGATCTTGACTCTAAATATCTTTTTTTCTTACGTGAAGAAATAAACACAGAAAAGTTAAGAGTCTAAGACTAAACTTAGTGAACTCCCGTCGTGACGTTGTCCCAACGTTATCCCACGAGACAACTTACAGGCCACAAAAGAGAAAGGAAAACTATAAAGTGTAGAAAAAAAAAGTATGTCTTTCATATTTCTTAGTTACTACTTAAGGTATATTAAAATTTTATATGTACATAATATTGATGTGAGCGGTTCTAATCTTATAGGTCGCGGGTCAACTCGAACGGTTAAACCATTGACCCGCGACTCATTAACCTATCCGAGTCAAAGTCCGAGTCAGATTTTAAAACATTAGAAAATAGAGAGTTCAATACAGAATCTGCCCATTGATTCGTTAAAGAAAAGCTATGGCATCCTAATCTCTCAAGATGCCTTCCCCCAAAAAAATTCAGTTATTTCTTTGGAAAATGTTTAAAGATATCCTGCCTACCAACGATAAGCTCTCCAGAAAAATCAACAAAATCAAACATTTTTGTGATGCCTGTCCCCCACAAAATTGAAGATTCTTACCATATCTTTTTTTAATGCCACGTGGCAAGAGCTGTTTGGCTTGCCTCTCCCTCAAACTATATCCCGGATAAATCAGACATGGTAGACAGGTTTATGTCCTGGTGCACCCCTCCCTCTTCCAAGGAACAAGAAGATTCCGAGAATATAAATTTATGAATTGCCATCCTGTGGAATCTATGGAAGGCCAGATGTGATCGTGTGTTCAGAGAACCTTTTTTCCCCCCCTAATCCTCACTCCATTCTGTTCAGAGCACTGAAAGACTGTAAACTGTGGAAGCCTTCTCAAGGTTTAAACAGAAGCAAAAACCCTTCCTCTAGCAGCTGGGAACCTCCTCCACCGGGTATGCTGCAAATCAACTTTAATTTGATGGAGCCACTACAGAAAATTTTGATACCGGTGCTAATTATCATGAGAGATCATCGCTCACACCTGGAAGGCAAACGGACTTCACCGATTCCAGCAAAACAATCCACAATCCGGCAGAGGTTGAAGCACTTAATTACTTTGGCAGAAGCTATCAAGATTGCAGCTAAATCTCAACATCCCAGTGATGATTGAGGGCGATGCAGCCAATGTTATCAATGCTTTAAAGGGCCGATCGACTGGCCACTGGAGAATTAGGAATATTTTGAGGCCATCTAAATCTCCAATGCAGTCTCAACTGAACTTAGCCATAAACCATGTAAATAGAATGTGTAACAAAGAGGCTAGGTCATGTTTTAGTCAAGAAAACTGTCAATTTTTGTAAGGAGGCGCCATCTGTTCTGGCCTCCTCCCCTATGTATTTAGACTTACCTACTTGAATATAAGCTTCTCAATCTTTTTTGGTCAAAGTAAAAAATAAATAAATAAATATTTTTCATCAATAATATTTAGATATATTTTCTTATTCAATATATCTTCTAATCTTTCATCTATCTATTTTCATTTAGACGATGTATCGTCTAATCTTCACGAAGACGTACAAATTTGGGGTGTCTCCTTTGAGATATTATGCTTTATCTTTTTTTTATTGATAAAAAGACTCAAAGGAGAAGACTTAGGTATTGCTTGTAAGCACATACCCATCTTTGTAATTTTCAATATGAGATATTTGAAGCCCCCCTCTTAGGCCTCTACACTATCCTCCCAGTAAAGGTGGGCTTTGGACTTTGTCCTTGTTGGGCCGAGGTTCTCGGCAAAGGTGGGCTTTGTCCTTGTTGGGCCGTGGTTCTAACAAAGACCGCTACGCCCGGAGGCGGGTAAGGTTTTATCTTTTTTTGCTAGTAAGAAGTCCTTAAAGAAGAAGACTTGAGTCTTTCTTATAAGCATATGCATATCTTTGTAGTTTTCAATATGGGATCTTTTGAGTTCCCTTCTTAGGCCTCTACACTTCCGTTTATCTATTTCACTTAGACGATGTATCATCTAATTTTCCGTACGTCTTTCCGTTTTCACTTAGACTTTGAACGATATATCGTCTAATATTCCGTCCATTCTATTTGTGTCATCTTCCTGAAGATTTAGATGGATGATCATCTAACTCAATTTCTTCTCGTTGCGCTCATTTGATGGAATATCGTCTATGTTGAACTTGATCCGACGATGTATCGCCTATCACTCAATATTTTTTTTCTTAAATGACATTCAATTTATTTAACTCTATTCCAAATAGTTAATTGATCGTGATTTAAGTTTGTAAATATCTGGATTGTATTAAATATGTAAATTGATTTAGAATAATTAATTATTTTATCATAATTTAAAATAGTAAATTTATTAGACAAAAGATATCTTCCCAATGACAAATATTATGTAACCTGTTGAGTGGTACTTCTGAGGGCATGTATAGTTTTTCTTTTGTCATGAAAGGTCATTTTAATCGACCCATAGAGGAGATACATAAAAGGTTCCACAGGGACCCAAAACCTGCGGGAACATGCGCACAAAGATAACATAGATTTAAAGAAGCATTGAGCACGGCTGCATTCCAACAATTGACACTTGCGAAGGAAGACACAGAGAAACTCGAAAGAGATGCCTTTCACCCAAGTGATAAATGGCTAAAAGCCATCGTAAATTACGCATGAGACATACATTACATGGATATGGATTTTTAAATAGAAGTTTGTTTAATTGCCATATCAAATTGAAAGATGAGGAAAAAGATACCCATTTATCTAAACACCTACCGTTTTATCACGCATACTATAGAAGTATTTAGGGATAATTTCACATATGTCATTGTTAAATGTAAAATATCAAAAATATTATTTTTGCACGTTCAAATATTATATATACCACCTTTACAAAGTAAGATGATTATATCTGTCATAATTGTTATCCTCCATCGTCACATTAAGTAAATCAAATATGCTTAAAAGTTAATTCAAATGAAAAAAGATATTTTTACCCTTTAAGCCATGTTCGAAAGTCCGCTGCCTTCAACCAGTAATGTTTTATGTAACACCCGCAGAGATGTTGCATCATTTTTTTTAAAATTTTTTTTGACGCTACTTTCATGTCAAATTAATTTGACATGACAATCACGTCAATATCTGATATACATGAAAATTAAGATAAAAAAATATATGTATAATATAAATATTAAATTTATATTATTTTAATAAATATTTTTTACTTTTAAATATAAAATTAAAAAATAATAAAATAATAAAACACACCTACGTGTAATTAACTGGAGTGTTACACGTACCATTACTCATCTTCGATACTCATTTGAGTGTTACGTCTATCGAATCTACACGTTCAAACCGTCCAATCATTGATAAGACAGTTGCAAATAATTAAAAAAAAAAGAAAATCATGCGTTCATAACAAGCCACAAGTGACAAACCTATTATTTAGGGTGCACTGGGGGCACGATCTTCTTTTTCTATTTTTTTTAGTCATCTAATTATACCACTCCAAACAGAAGTATTCAGATGAAATTAGAGAAACAATCTGCTGACTCCACCAAAGAGGTAACCGTGACAAGACTAATGCTCCGTGTAGTGAGTTTCACGTACAAAGTCAGGTTAAAATATAATATTTATTTATTAATTTAAAAACATAAAAAATATTATATACATAAAAAGACGTCTTACGTCAGGTCTATACGACATATATTTTTACGCATTAAACAAGGAGCACACTAGACGAGAAAATATTAAAATAAAATATTTTAGAAAAGAAAAAATATTTTATTACAGAAATAAAATAATTGATATAAAGTTGAAATATTTTGTTAAGTTTCACTCTTATAATAAAATATTTTATTTTTATCATATTTTATCTTTATAACAAATATTTCGTTACGGTAATCAAATGTTTCATTTGCACAACTTATTTCATTGATTTATTTTTGAAATCAAATTTTATTTTTATAACAAAATATTTTATTCATATGTAAAATATTTCAATCCTACAAAATATTTCAGTCATATATTTTTTGTCCAAATATGTTCCGTCTTTAATATGCAAAAAAATGATCGTACAATTCTGACGCGAGTTGTTCTTTTCTACGTAGAAATGATACTTTCATTTTTTTACTAATAAAAATAAAAGTTACCTTTTGATATGACTTTGTGCCTCGAGTATTACTTCGATGGCAAAGATAGATTCCTTCTTCTTTTTTGTGGGTGAGATAAATTCATTCGGTGCACAAAGTATTACTTCAGTGGCAAGGATAAATTCTTTCTTCGTTTTTGGGGGTGAGATAAACGGGGTGATCTCGGGGTGAAGTTTAGTAATGATGGATAAAATTTGAAAGGTTATCGGCCCCGAGACAAACTCAGGTCTTGGCCATAGCGGGGTGATCCCGGGGATTATGGCCTGACCTGCAATAGATATCGTTTATGTTCTCTTTACCCAAAATCTTGGGGGTGAGGGCACCAGATCAGACATTTTTTATTATATTTATTGTTTTAAGTTCTATAAAAAATAACATATATTTTGTTTTAATCTAATCACATATTTTGTTACTTAGCTTTATTTTTATTATTTATTATTATTAATTATTATTATTATTATTATTATTTATTATCTTAATTGATTATATTTCTTTTTTTTATTTTAAGACATGTGACTCTTTTTTATGACCCCCCTTTTTATCATTCCTTCCTTTTTAATATATATATACACACATTTTTTTATTTATCATTGTCATTATTGTTCGAGTTTCACCATGCATTTCTTATTTTTTTATATTCTCATTATTTTTTTTTCATTTGTCTTTATTTACTTTATTATTATTATTATTATTATTATTATTCTTTTTTATCATTTTTTGTTGTTTCAATTTGTTATATCTCATTTCTATATGCATTCCCCTTTTTTTATATTGCTATTTTATTATGTATTTCTTATTTTTTATGGCCCCTTTTATTGTTATTTCTTCTCTTTTTCATTATTACTATTATCATTACTTTATTTCTTTTATTTTATTAGCCCATAGTTTCGGTGAAATTCCTACAGCATTTCCCCTAAACCTAGAATAGTTTGGGGTGAAAAGCATGGGTGATAATCCGCGGAGAATCTGAGATGGTCCCTTAATTACATGGATGTCCACAAAACGACAACATCCAGAGTTATCTGTAGCGCCGTATCCCCGAGGGCTAGCCTACCAGGAGATCGAGATGGCTCGAATAGTCTAAAAGGAGCCGAGGAACACGTGGTCGCGATCAGAGCGTCGGAACGAAGCCGGACGAGGAAACCAAAAGGACGGTCGTTACTGCACTGGATCGGGTGTTGGCGACGTGTCGGATCACTCACAGAAGGGGGCGCCGGATCAGGTGTTATGGAGGGCGCGGGGGCGTCTGTTGACACCCGTTTTTTTGCCTATGAGTTGGGTCATTCGTCTTACCATCAAGTTGATGCCTCGAGTTGTCCATTACTCATTCGGCCATTTTCAGGCATGTCTTTGGGCTGATTTTATGGGTATCTCCCTCCCTGGCTAAGTTTGCTTTTGAATTCAGGCTTAATGGGCCTTGATCTCGCTTGCTCTGTAGGGTAAATGGGCTCGTTTTTCCCCTTTTATTAATTTCAAAAGCCCAACCTGTACGCGGTCTAGCGATGGGCCGTACAATGGCTGAGCGGTCTTTGTAGAACCGTTCACATGCTCTAAGCGATTTATTGGATATTTATTTGATTTTCCTGAATTTTCACCGACAAGCCTTTGCACGGTCTTAGCTCAGCCGTTTACCCCTCTTAAACGGCCTGTCTTTAGACCGTCCAGCTCCCAGAGTCCTAAGTCGGTTGGTTTTTCAGATAATTATCTATTTATCCTGTTTTATTGAATTTATCACCGACACCTTTTGCACGGCCTAGCATTGACTGTGCCATTTATTGAGTGGTCTAGCATTAGACCGTTTTATTCTAAAGAGTCCAGCGCCGTGATAGCCGGTCAGTTCGATGGGATAATTGGATAATTTAATGATTTATCTATTTACCACCGACGGCGGTAGGCAGTCTAGCAATGGACCGTGTATTGAGCTGGGCGGTCAATTGATCGACCGCGTATGAGACCGAGAACCTTAGCTTAAACATGTTTTCTCTCTCCATTCATGGTCGAATGGGCTGTTTAATCATTGATTTTCTCCGCGGATTCTCAACCAAATTGAGTTCCGTTTGATCCCGGTGAAAGTTGGTGAAATTATCTTTAATTTATATTTCACAATCTCGTCCGAATTTTCACTAAAACCCCCTCAATTTTGAGTGGACTTTCAGGGGTTTATAAATAGAACCCTTAGTCCAAGCTTGAAAGGGAGGAGATTTTGCGTCTACGTCGAAGTGCTGCCGAGTTTTCGAGTGAACTGTAGCCAAGGAGGGAGGCTCTCTACGTCCATTTAAGCCTCCGGTTCAGGGAGTAGTCTTGTGCCTTCTTTTCTTTGAGTCTTAGTCATTTCTATCACTAACCATTGCATGCTTATTTTTCTTCCCTTTTCATCCACGTTTTTCATTGTCATTTCCATTCTATCACACCTCCCATTTGTTTTCACGCCCTATAGGGGTTTAAAACCACCCCAGGTATTCCCCACTCCATGTTATCATGTTAGTTTCCCATTTTATTTTATAGTTACTACACATTTCAAGACTGATTTGGGTTTTGTTTTCTTGTTCTCTGAGTTGTTTTGCAGGTCAACACAAGCACATCACGAGGCCCATCCCCTTTGGCCGGCCGCAAGGGGTGGAGGATCGAGTTCCACAACTTAGAGTCTGACGGCATAGCGCGATCGTTTTTCATCCGTTGGCAGGTGTACATGGCTTGTCTAGGACCGTGCAACGCCTTCTTGCGGCCATCTATAGACCGTTTCAAGCCAACCAGTCTTCATCCCGCATTCTCTCTCCAGCGTTGTACGCGGCCTATCGAGCAGCCGTCCACGTCATTGAGCGGTCTTTGCTGGACCGTGTACAACTGCCAGCGCTGCACTTTGGGCGAATGTCTTCTCCCTTTCCAAGGTACGTAGTATTCTTCGGTATCTCGTGTCTTGGTGGCGATCACGGTCATGCACACACCTCTCCACCCTTTTAGCCTTTATTTCTATTTTTATATCTTGATATAGAAAGATAAGGGAGAGGAGGGGGGAAAACATATCAACATCCCATTTTTTGGCGATCACGGTGGGACTCCTAGTGCCCATCGTGCTTTTGATTTGTGTTGACCTGTTTCCGGTGTTTAAGCAAGTTCATAGTCTTCTTGGGGTTGTCGTCGCGGTTCGTTATTGTTTGCTGTTCCCGGAGTGGTACGCGGTTCTTTTAGGGCCATTTGAATCTTCCCGCGGCCGGCTGATAGACCGTGTACGACCATCTCAAGTACGTGTCTGCCACTTATTCTTCTGTGAGCCTGTCACGTTTAACGGTCCTCTTTAGGTCATGCCTGGTTTCCCACGGTTGATCGATAGACCGTTCACTTCTGTCTCACGTGCATTTCTCTTCCATATATTTCTGTGAGCTTGATAGCTTCTCCGGTCCACTTCGGGCCGTGTATTGGTTTCCACGACCGCACGATAGACCGTGTGTGTGTGGCCTCAGGTTGGTTCTGCGCTTCACATTTTCTGTCGGGCTGTTGTTTCACGCGGTCCTCTGAGGGCCGTGTGTATCATACCGTGGTCGGATGACAGACCACTTATCTTAGCGTCCGTCTGTTTCTATTGATTTTATTTGTGGATTTGTTATTATTCACGGTCCTGTTAGGGCCGTTTCACAGGTCTAGCGGGCGTTTCCAGACCGTCCAGGTTACTCAGGTACGCTTTTACTCTCTTGCTTCAGTCCGTTCTAGCTCTGTCTCGTTTATTTATTTGTTTGTTATTGCTCCCTGTCACCACACGGTCCTTCCCAAGACCGTTTACACTCCCAGAGCGATCTCCCATCAGACCATTTATATTGCTACAGTGCACCCGAGATTGATATTTCCTGCATTATTTCATATCATTTTATGATTGTTTTGGTGCTTTTCGTCTCCCCTGGTTGTCACTGATTTTGCATGGTCATTGTTATATATTGCCATATTATGTGATCATTGGTTGCTAGTTTTAGGTTAGACTTTGCATGCACTCCAGTGCACATAGGATTCATACATCCTATCATACTAGTTGCATTCCTACCTTGGTAGGGGATCATCTCGTCTCCATATTCCTTGGAGCCGACTAGGTGACCTTACCTGGGACCTCCGTAAGCCCCCGTGAGCCGTAGATTCTCACACAGACGCTGGACATGTTGTACCTTACCACCCCCAGTCCAGGTTGCATCTGTAAGAGAGAGAGTACACTTAGAGTCAACCAAGTCCCCATTCCACTCCTACTAGGAACCTTGTTGTGAGAGAACTTCATTTAATTCAATTCATTAAAGTTCTAAAAGGGGAACACATAAAAACTTGCCCGCATCATCATAACTTGGTTGATAATTGGTTGTCTCTCATCTCTTCTCTGATTGTGCACGATTGTTGGCTATCTCTAGTTAGGTTCTTAGTAGGTGTTGTCCTCTAGTTTCAGGGTCTCCGTTGCATGTGGAGTTGCTTCACACCCTCAAGATCTTCTCCTAGGGGCAACTCTCATTTCTTTTCCTACTTCAATCCATTGTTCGATTCCTCACCCACTATGTCTTCCTACAATTTCTCCCACTCCCACGAGGACTCTCTCCCTCAAGGACTTCTGGAGGACTCGTCTAGGGTCACCACTGTGCAGGAGAGAGAGGGGTCTGCCCCTCCTCTCCCGACTATTGTTATTGAGGGTGGTCAACCTTCTCATTCTGGTTCTGCTTCTCAGAATTCAGCCAATCATGTTCTCCACATGATGGCTCAGTTGGATCCTACCCAGCTCCACCTTCTCCGTCAAGCTTTACAGGGGCAGGATGCCCCGTGTAATACCCCGATTTTTTAAAGAAATTAATTAGAAATTCTTTAATAAATAGAATATGTTAAATTTTGACCATTTTATAAAAATTCTGAAAAATTATATTCTTGTAGAGGATAACACGTTTAACAAACTTGTCTTCTATGACCAACCCAAATAAAATTTGTAGATAGGCCGAATTTATGGATTAAGCCCAAATTAAACACTTAGTTAACTATACCTTGAAACGTAAAATTCGAGCCCAATACTCCATCAAATGAGCCCAAACCAGTGGTAAATGAAAGGCTAGGATGAGAGGATCATTTTCCCTCTCTTAATCTCCCAAAACTCTAACCCTAGGAGATGCAATCGGCGGAGATTGGATAGCGTCAACAATTACGGCGGCGTTCGCATCAACCCAACTTGCGTGGACGAATACTCCGCGCATAGAACCCTCTAGAAGGCGTGTGACCTATAAAAATGAAGCTCTCTAACCCTATAATCGTTTAGAACTAGTGGCGGCTACAGAGGAGCTGGATCGAGGGAGACCTCCAACGATTAGGGGCTGCGTGTACCAACGCCTTGGGTTTTCATTCTCCTTCCTTCTTCATCCGTTTCAGGTAGGTGATAGCAAGCCAAGCCCTACAAATAATATATGGTTGGAAGCATCATCGTGTCAGCTTTTCATTGATGTAGAAAGCCCTAAATTTTATCAAGTGTTCTGTGAGAATTTTTAGTTTTAGTAGAAGCATGCCACATCTAGGGTTATAATGGTTCCCTTTCGATTAAGTAGTAATTTCAGGCTGTAAACACAAAAATTGATTCATGCATCTTGTAGAGCTTTTCGTGCTCTTTCTTTTGGTAGTAAAATTCCTAAATTTAATGCTTTATATCATGCGAATTTTATGTTTTATCCCAACCCCAGCCAACCTCGCCGGAGGCGGGGCAAGGCAGAAGGGGCAGCGACCTATTGAGGTTGTGCGGCCTCCCGATAGACCGCCCAACCATTTAGGCGGCCAGTTACGGACCGTCCAAGGCTTCGATCTCCGATCGTTTCCCTGACCCCCTGTTTTGGTTTAGACGGCCTCGCGATAGACCGCATATCCTTATAAGCGGTCGGATTTCGACCGTTCTACTGTTTTACTACTGTTACGTCTCCAGAGGCACACGGCAGATCCCTGACCGCTCAACCTAAGCGCGGCCAGTCTTCAACCATTCAACGTCCTCAGCGGCACCCTACTGACCGCCCAACTCCTTAAAGCCTTCGAACCTGACAGAGATTGAGCGGCCATAAGTGGACCGCCTATATCGTTGCGCGGCCATAAGTGGACCGCCTATATCATTGAGCGGCCAACCAGAGACCGTTCGATTCTGGTTATTGCCAATTAACCTTGGTCGTTTATCCTTGATCCATTTTCGACCAAACCCTAAATTGATCAGCCCAGTAAGACCTAGGCCGAACAACAGATAGTGGACTGGACTCTAGTTCAGTTCCACCCTGTCTATGGTAGCCCGGGAGCTCACTTGGGCGAATTTCTAACTTATTGATAGGCCATGTGTTGCGCGGACTATATTGGACCGTCCATGTTACAGGCGGCCCATATTGGACCGTCCCCCTATTGAGCAGCCCAATGTTGCCCGTATATCTTGTTCTTACCTTCTGGCCCTGCACGGCTTATTTTTGACCGTCTGTATCTTGCGCGGTCCAGTAGTGCTCGTTCAGCGGACTTACACGGCCTAGTAATTACCGTCCAACTTCTTAGTGGCCCTTAATCGTCCATTCAACCTTGACCTCGTGGAGGATGATCTCCAGCCCAGTTTTTGAGCGGCTCAGAATTGACCGCCCAGTGCTTGCGCGGCCTAGTAGTGACCACCTATCTCCCAGAGACGAGTTTTCTCCGTGTTTTATGGTTTTGAATCCAAGAACATGATGGTTCTCGATAACTTGAACTCCGGGATAGAAATTATGGATAGTATCTCTTCAACTTAGCCTTGGGATGTTCCGAGATAACTTTGTACTTGATTGTAATTGGCCATTTTAACTTGATTAAAGTCTAGACAACTTGAGATCTTGGATCCAATAAATCAATGCCAACGCATCATAGGGGCCCGGTCTGGTCCTGGGGAGAGCGCCCGAAAAGTACTTGTGCCCATGGGAGTTTGTAATGACATGGTGAGGCATTGCACCGAGTGCATGACTAGCGTGATGTCTGTGACATTGATATCTTAATCTCTTTTGAATCATGTTCGACTTGGTTATATTCTTGCTTATTGGCCAATCTCCTATAATTTCATGTTATTTATATTGTTCATAAACTTACAATTCTTGTAGTTATATATCCTGCCATATTGTTATTCCATTTCGTTCTTTAGCACTTTCTTTTTATGTTGTTTCATCCGATCGTCATTTCTTTTCTTTCCATTTCATATAAACATGTAATTAATTGGTTAATTACTTACACTTGCCTATTGTTACCTACTGAGCGTTCGCTCATATAGTTGTTTCCCCTTTTCCAGGCAACTCAGGTGAAGATTCTCATATGGATGGGAATGAGCCAGACTGATGACTTGGAGTGTATCAGCTAGTAGATATGTTGAGATTGTTATAGTTATTTTACATCTAGCTATGCCTTAGAGCTTGTGTTAGTTATTGTAACGGAGTCAAGTAGAGGTTATGCTTGATTATGTTTAAGTCAGTTTATGGCTATTGTAATAGATCTGGAGTTATTTCTATTCATGACGTTATGTAAATTCTTAGCTTAGCATGTTATCATTACTAGCATTTTCTATTGCCAGTCTCGATATTCCGCGTCGGGACGTGACAGTTTGGTGGTATCAGAGCCTAGGTTTTCTAATATTCCTAGGTTCTCTAAGTTCTAGGATCCTAAGTGATATCATAGGACCTATAACCTTGTTATAAGTCTAAGGACCCAACTTGGTGAGATTTGGGTAGAATACTGGGGATGAGTTAATAATATAATTGCACGATTATCCATTCTTAATTGAACCTAACATAACCTATTCCACGTGTAGACTTTTACAATGGCAGGAGACCGCGCGGAATGGAGGAACTTGCAGCGTACGGTTCAAGGACTTAGTTGAACTTTGCAACAAGTGGCCCAAGGAAGAGCTGCAAACCATGGCACTGGCGACCTTTATCGGAACTTTCGTGGGATGAATCCTTTGGTGGCTCGACTGACCCTGATGAAGCCGAGCACTGGCTTGAATAGATAGGTAGGATTTTTGAAGTGATGCAATGCAGTGATCAAGAACGTGTCCTCTTGTCGACCTTTCAACTTGAACGTGATGCGAGGACATGGTGGGACGCAGTGAAGGCTACCCTTGGTGATAGACAAGTCACATGGGAAGAATTCTAAGAATTCTTCAATGTTAAATATTTTTCTGATAAAGTACAAGAGAAGAAGGCGGCTGAGTTTGCTGCTTTGAAGCAACGAAATCTATCCATAGCTGAATATGAAGCTCAGTTCTCTCGGCTATCTCGTTATGCTACTCACTTGATATCTACCAAGAAGATGAAGGCTAAGCGCTTTCTTAATGGGCTGAAGCTGCAGTATATCAACTAGTTGGCACCAATGAAAATTCAAACTTATTCCGAGATGGAGAGAAAGGCTCAAGTATTGAAAGATATTTTAGAAATGACGGAGAGAATATGTGGGAAGAGTGTTAAGAAAGAACAACACCATACTGGTTCAGGGAGTATCAAGCCCGATCATGGCGGGAAGAGGCCCATTAGCGGGTCTGGTTCATGGAAGGGCAAGATGCCGAAGAATGAAGACAAGAAGCCTGACCCTATTGTTCCATTCAAGGGTGTATGCAAGTATTGTGACCGTCCAGGTCACAAGATGGAGGAGTGCTGGTGCAAACTGGGCGCCTGTTTACGTTGTGGCAGTAGGGACCACCATATTCTCAAGTGTCCTCTTTTATCTGAGCAAGCTACCCCGGTGAAATCGCAAGGAATCAAGAAGCCACAAGGCAAGCTCTAGGCTCTACAAGAAGACGAGGCAGTACCCGCCGAGGAGGGTGGGCTCGTCGAAGGTACTCTTATTATACATGATAAATCAGCTTTTATTCTTTTTGATACCGGTGCCGCTCATTCTTTTATTTCTCGGAGATTTACGAAGTCTTTAGCTGTGAAGCCAGTTTTGATGAATTCTCCGTTAGAGGATTCAACCCCTATTGGTTCCAGATCAGCAATTAAGTATTCCTATCCTTCCAGTAAGATCATGGTCAATGAACAAAACCTGCTAGCTGATTTAGTTTGTATGGACATGAATGATTATGATGTAATCTTAGGAGCAGATTGGTTGGCTAAGTATGGGGCCAATGTTCAATGCAGATCTAGTTCTGTGTCTTTCACTGGACACCCTGGACTTTCTTTTATAGGAATTAGACACTATAAGTTTGTTCCACTTATTTCGGCTCTTTGAGTTGATAAGCTGATGAGGAGAGGATGTAAGGCTTTTCTAGCCTTTGTTTATGTGACCCCTGAGCAGAAGATTGAGATTGATGACTTTTTTATCATCCGAGATTTTTCAGATGTCTTTCCTGAGGAACTGCCAGGACTTCCTCCTGAAAGGGAAGTTATCTTTTCTGTTGATCTAATTCCTAGTGCGACTCCTATTTCCAAAGCTCCCTATCATATGTCTCCTGCGGAGCTAAGGGAACTAAAGCAGTAGTTGATGGAATTGCTTGAGAAAGGGTTCATTCGTCCAAATACTTCCCCGTGGGGAGCCCCTGTATTATTCGTTCGGAAGAAGGATGGTTCGATGAGGTTGTGCATCGATTATCGGCAATTGAACCAATTGATTATCAAGAACAAATATCCATGAGTTATTTGATCAGATAGCAGGAGCTCAGTATTTTTCTAAGATCGACCTTCGATCTGGATATCATCAGTTACGAATTAAGGAAGAGGATATCTATAAAACAGCCTTCCGCAGAAGGTATGGGCATTTCGAATTTTTAGTAATACCTTTTGGGCTAACGAATGCACCTGCAGCTTTTATGCAGCTGATGAACGATATGTTTCGGCCCTATCTTGATCAATGGGTCGTGGTGTTCATTGATGACATCATGATTTATTCTAAGAGGAGGAGCATGCTGAACATTTGAGGATGGCATTGCAACTATTGAGAGATCGTTAGTTATATGTCAAGTTTAGTAAGTGTGATTTCTGGCTACAAGAGGTATCCTTTCTAGGCCATATCATCACAAAAGAAGATATTTCTGTTGATCCTTCGAAGGAAGATGTAACGACCCGAGAATCCGATTACCGGGAAGGCCCGATAACCCGAGACTCGCACCGCCGCCCACGAGCCGGGAGGGCTCGGAAGGGCTAAAAGGAGTGTGGAGGCACAAAGAAATAGGAAATAAAGTAGGACAATTCAACAATTAATAGAAATAAATAAACAACTACAATAGAGTCCAGTCCGACAGAAAGTACAGTCTAAAGCAGTAAAGCGTACCACATGCCAAGTGAACACTCGGCCCGGCAAGCTGGCAACTGAGAACCTCCGCCCCGCACCCTCGAACCGCGAGGAAGAACCGCCACACCTGAAAAGCAGGGAATGAGTCTCCAAAACAGAGACTCAGCAGGGATCCCGCAGAACCCCAACCGGAAACAACGGCGGTAGCGGAAAGGAAGCTACAACTATAGCAGGAACAGCAAACCAGTGGCCGGTCAAAACTCAGCACTACAGCTACTCCTACTGTACCGGAAGGCACACCTCGATCACGCAGTCGAAGCTATCGAACCACGCTAGCACCACCTACCGAAGTAAGAACACACGACAACCACGCCGTAGAGGCCTGTCCCCCGGACACAGCCGACCTGGACACGCTGTCCAAGTGCAACCCCGACCATCCGATCGCGGGTACCGCACAATGAGATCCAACCTCGGTAAAGCCACTAGCACTAATCTCATGACTCGAAAACCAACACACGCGCCACGGCGAAACAACAGAACTCACCGGTCAACACGATCGAAAACCCGAAGGTCAAAGACACAGAGACTGACAGTCTGTCACTCCGCACTCGATAGGAGTGCCACCCACTAGAAGCACAGCCGGTAGCATCCCCTGACGTTTTACACCGCACCGCAGGTGAACCGCTTGACGTGGTAGGTCCTACCCGAGGCGCGAACACCGTACAAGTAATCACAAACAAGTGACTAGCTAGGGTCACGCCCGTCGACGTGCGTCCACTGTCCCCAACCACGTGTGCACACACAGACCACGCATCCTAGGTCTGGCCCTTTGACTGGTTTTCCCCCGCAGCCAGACTCTGGCTACGACGAGGGGCCCGACGGAAATCAGTCTAACCGTCCTCAGGGTAAGCCCGTACACCACTCCCTGGTGCGATCAGCACACGCGTACTGATAGGCTACGACTAGTGGAGGGTCACAAAGGAGTAGACTCTCAAGTCAACGGAAAACAACGTCCGAATCCGACGACGCACGGGGGCCACCCCACGTACCGGCCCCGTCGCACGGTGACCACAGTCGGAGAAGAAACAGGACTCACAGTCCACGGCCACGCACGCACCGTGCACTAGAGTCGAGAAAACTCAAGTGGCGCTAAGCCACTGGACTCTGGACAGTCCTCTAGACACACTACAGCCAACGGTCATTGAGTCACAAGACTCGGGGTCAAAACCGTTGCACGCAACAACACAAGGCCGTCGATCTAGCCCAATCTCTAGGTCCAAAATCACGATATCACGAATACCGAGACAGCTCACAAGCCACCAAGACTGTTCCCTCAGGAAGGAAACGTAAGGGACCACGGCCACACGGAAAAACACAGAGGCATGATTCCCAGGGCAGCACACAAGCCGCCATGTCGATTTTCCATCTCGAAGCAAGCGGGAAACCTCCAGCCCCAGGCCGGACAACTGGACTCGCAGTCCAAGGCCAAACACGTGGCCCACACGGAAATCACCTTCCAAAGAAACTCACAATATGCGGGGGAGATCCCACCGCCCACACACCGATACACGGTGACTCGATCATGCGTAACACGAAAGCCCGGAACACGTGGGGTCACCCGGACCCACCACACCTACGGGCACGCTAATCGAGACAACACGGTCCCTCCCGACACCCCAAAAATGCAGACACAGAACCCATGGGGTGTCCGGGATACACACAAGGCCGGAGGTCGACCACTGGGTCACAACCGGGTCGACCGGAGACCAAAACAACACAATCGGAGCGCTAAAAGGTCACCTAGACCCTTAAGCTCACGACACGCAAAACGAGATAAGTGGGACCTCTGGACACCCAAAGACACGGTCACGGAACTCCACGGGGTGTCCGAGACACTCACGAGACCTAAAGTCAACCACTGGGTCACAACCGGGTTGACCGGAGGTCAAAACAGCGCAAACCGGAACCAGAACATGGTAGTGGTCACCTGGTGACCGCAACCAGATGGTAGCGGTCGACCGGCGACCGCGACCATGCTGTCACGGTCGCCTCACGACCGCGACCAGCCACGCTCAACCCCGCTGGTAGCGGTCGCTCGAGGACCGCGACCAGGTGGTAGCGGTCATCCCCTGACCGCGACTAGACAAAAGCGGTCTATCGCACGACCGCGACGCTTGAAGGCCTTCCGACCCAAACACGAAGGATGAAAGCGGTTCTCCCAGGACCGCTACCAGATGATAGCAGTTTCTGGTGGACCGCGATCATTTTGGAAAACTGGGAACGGTGGGAAAACCCCAAAAATCCATGCCACGCCCCCAAACATCCATGGATGAGGGGGAGAACATAGGGGAAGCTCCCCAACAACCCCTAGCATGCATCTATGGCCTCGGATCGGCCTAAAACGCAACGAATCGCTAGATCGGGCGATCACTCCCCAAATCATGATTTTCCCCAAAACGCCCCAAACGACCCGCTCGGCTCACAACGGCCTACCAAACTCACGGGAATTGAAGCGCACGAGCTGGGGGTCCATCACCCTACCTCCACCGAAGATTTCACGCACCGTGGACGCCGATCCACGAAGAAAACGCCGTTGAAGCCTCGTCGTTCCACGAACTCACGGCCGAGCTTCCACGCACCTCCACCGCCTCGATCCTCATCCATCCTCGCCCACGCCTCGCCCGCGCCGTCCCCGCCTCGCCCATGCTCCGCCCCGTCGACCGTCGGAGAGAGAGGGAGAGAGGAGAGAGCGTGAGAAGAGAGAGGGAGAGAAATGAGAAATGAGAGGGGGAGAGAGAGAAAAAGCTATTTATAGGAAAATCTGGAAAATCAGAAAAATCCAGAAAAATAGAAAATTACACCCTCGCGATCCTCGGAGCACACCGATCGTAACGGTACCACTCGTGCCCAGGTGAACGGCCCGGTTCACCCGCAACAATCTTCCGAAGGGAAAGCCGAAACCCACGCCGGGAATCGAAAAACACACGCGGAAAAAGTCGCGGAATGTCTCCGGGCCTCCGAAACGACTCCGGATCGCGCCGATCCGAACACGAAAGATGTCCGAAACGAAATTTTAGACACAACGGAGTCAGACACTCCGAGAAACCAGATCCGGGACCCACGAACGAGGATCCAAAAAACCCGGGACATTACAGCCCTCCCCCCTTAAAGGAATTTCGTCCTCGAAATTCAGGACCAAGCACGAAGTCACAGGGGAAGAACACTGAACCAACTGACACGCTGTCAGAGCCCCAACACAGAAAACCTCGATTCTCACAAAAAAAACCGATCCTGAGAGACACAGCCAGACTCACAATCACACACAACACCTCGCTCCTCGCGCCGAGCACACCGGCCACAGAGCAGGCATATACTAAAGGACACAGTCTGGCATCACCTCAGACAACGCGAGAATCCACCATGGCGTCGCAGCCACAATCTCGCCCACCGAGGAATCACAACCCTCGACACGAGAAACAGCTACTGATCCATCCAATGGTCAGCAGACAATACACACATCAGCTTCAGAACCAGCTGACAAGTCGCACACCCTCCTCAAGGGAGCAACCAAAACAGAACCTCCACCAGCTCAAGCAGTCCTCTCCGCAGACCGCAGCCAGAACATCGGCTCAGCACCAAGAAACACCTCACACATGGCAAGCTGAAAGCCGGACATAACACTGTGCCAACTCTTGTCAGAAGATAAACTTCGAAAAAGCCCAGATCCCATCCGGAAAGGCACATCACAGAAACGACCACCAAAGGTCTCGCTGGCACACGGCTCTCGCCACGCTCGAGCCCCAACAACCAGCATCTTCTGTCTCTGAAAAGACCATCCACTGGTCACCAACTGCTCGTCAACGGGAAACCTCCGCTTGCTCAGCTTATTCCTTCTTTCCTGGTCCTCGACCGGGTCCAAAGGAAACATTCCAAACCTCGGCAAGCCATCCGTCGACTCACACACACAGACTGAAGCCGCATCTCGAGCAGCACTCCTCTCGGACACCGCATCTGAGCTCGAACATCGCTCCAACTCGACCCTCTCGGGGAGCACAACGAAACCAAATGACGGATCCTGGTGTCTTCAGTCATCACCTCGGTCGACTCAGACTCACAGGGGAACCACCCCATGCTGGTCACCAAACCAGGGACAACCATTGTGACACCAACATCCTATCAAGGACCATCCTCTGACGCCCATCTCACAAAAGGCCTCCGCCCACAGGCGTCACTCATCCATCTGGTCTCATCAAATCCTTCGATCAATCCAAGTGGACACCCGCCAATCCCAATTCCGCCCTTACCACAGAGGCACGGGACACCACCTGAACAGTGCTCACGGGTCCCTTAGCAATAAACATCTCACCGTCACAATCCGACAAGACCGTAGAACCAACAGGCACTGCTGTGGTCGGTCACACGGTTAGGCTCACCAGCCACTCATAGCCGCCAACCGGGACCCATAGTCTGCCAGAGACCACTTCCCAAAAAAATGATCTCATCCGAGGACACGACTGGGAACACAAGTCGGGCGCCAAGCCACCGACTCTGACCAACACGTCCTCGACCTCCGTCAGGCGACATCCTCAACAACCTCATCCAGGTCCAACACCGACGCTTGACACGGCTTCCAACACAGGAACAGGGTACTCATGCGGCGCACTAGCCAGCACATTTCCCAACACTCCATCCTGCCAGTGCCAAGAACCACGATATCTCGGGCAACGGCATGGCAACGACACGTTTCACACCGAGGAACCCATCCTCCGATGCTCAATGCAAACTCAGGAATCCGCCCGTAGCAACCAACGCTACGATCCTGAACCAGTGGGTTATGGGCCCACCACGCTTCCGCTGCGCACTCAAATCCGCGCGCACAGCCGAGAAAGTAAACATCGCCCAACCAGCACTCGTCCTTCCGGAACAGCACCAGCACCCTCACACGACAAGGGAATGGGCACAACTTCTCACAGGCAACCGCCTTGCCAAGACAAGGAGCACGTCTCGCACGGACTTCATGGCATACAAGGCCAACCAATCCGAACACGCAATGCAAGACGACGATCCTTAGCCGAACGCAATCTCTCCAACCAAAGGAGAAACCAGCGCACTCCCGACTAACGGAAGAACTCCATGCTCGACCTGACCTCAAACCTCGCGCACGCTGGAAACAGCACCATCCAGCACCAAGGAAAACCATCGCTTCCATCAGGTCAGCGTCTCCGACACACTCGACGAGTGTCACGTCGGACCACAATCACAGCATCTCTCGATGCACCATCGCTGCAATTCCTCGAACTGCAACACGCCATGCCAGCAACCTCTGCCCAACGCAGCACAACCAGGGCCACCACCGATGAGGGAGAAGGCTCTCGACCTCAATCCTTAGACCCCATGCTGGCATGAAAGCCGCGGACAACAACCACCTTCACAGCGCCGCACAGCGCACCCAAGCACTCAAGTGAGAAACAAAGCGGAAAAACAAGCACAAAACCCTATGCCAGCTGCCGACTGTACTGGACCTTATGGACTCTGATCACTGTAATATTTTGAATTCCTATGTACGTCCACAACCACCGCTCTGATACCAGCTGTAACGACCCGAGAATCCGATTACCGGGAAGGCCCGATAACCCGAGACTCGCACCGCCGCCCACGAGCCGGGAGGGCTCGGAAGGGCTAAAAGGAGTGTGGAGGCACAAAGAAATAGAAAATAAAGCAGGACAATTCAACAATTAACAGAAATAAATAAACAACTACAACAGAGTCCAGTCCGACAGAAAGTACAGTCTAAAGCAGTGAAGCGTACCACATGCCAAGTGAACACTCGGCCCGGCAAGCTGGCAACTGAGAACCTCCGCCCCGCACCCTCGAACCGCGAGGAAGAACCGCCACACCTGAAAAGCAGGGAATGAGTCTCCAAAACAGAGACTCAGCAAGGATCCCGCGGAACCCCAACCGGAAACAACGGCGGTAGCGCAAAGGAAGCTACAACTATAGCAGGAACAGCAAACCGGTGGCCAGTCAAAACTCAGCACTACAGCTACTCCTACTGTACCGGAAGGCACACCTCGATCACGCAGTCGAAGCTACCGAACCACGCTAGCACCACCTACCGAAGTAAGAACACACGACAACCACGCCGTAGAGGCCTGTCCCCCGGACACAGCCGACCTGGACACGCTGTCCAAGTGCAACCCCGACCATCCGATCGCGGGTACCGCACAATGAGATCCAACCTCGGTAAAGCCACTAGCACTAATCTCATGACGCGAAAACCAACACACGCGCCACGGCAAAACAACAGAACTCACCGGTCAACACGACCGAAAACCCGAAGGTCAAAGACACAGAGACTGACAGTCTGTCACTCCGCACTCGACAGGAGTACCACCCACTAGAAGCACAGTCGGTAGCGTCCCCTGACGTCTTACACCGCACCGCAGGTGAACCGCCTGACGTGGTAGGTCCTACCCGAGGCGCGAACACCGTACAAGTAACCACAAACAAGTGACTAGCTGGGGTCACGCCCGTCGACGTGCGTCCACTGTCCCCAACCACGTGTGCACACACAGACCACGCGTCCTAGGTCTGGCCCTCTGACTGGTTTTCCCCCACAGCCGGACTCTGGCTACGACGAGGGGCCCGACGGAAACCAGTCTAACCGTCCTCAGGGTAAGCCCGTACACCACTCCCTGGTGCGATCAGCACACACGTACTGATAGGCTACGACTAGTGGAGGGTCACAAAGGAGTAGACTCTCAAGTCAACGGAAAACAACGTCCGAATCCGACGACGCACGGGGACCACCCCACGTACCGGCCCCGTCGCACGATGACCACAGTCGGAGAAGAAACAGGACTCACAGTCTACGGCCACGCACGCACCATGCACTAGAGTCGAGAAAACTCAAGTGGCGCTAAGCCACTGGACTCTGGACAGTCCTCTAGACACACTACAGCCAACGGTCCTTGAGTCACAAGACTCGGGGTCAAGACCGTTGCACGCAACAGCACAATGCCGTCGATCTAGCCCAATCTCTTGGTCCAAAACCACGATATCACGAATACCGAGACAGCTCACAAGCCACCAAGACTGTTCCCTCAGGAAGGAAACGCAAGGGACCACGGCCACACGGAAAAATACAGAGGCATGATTCCCAGGGCAGCACACAAGCCGCCATGTGGATTTCCCATCTCGAAGCAAGCGGGAAACCTCCAGCCCCAGGCCGGACAACTGGACTCGCAGTCGAAGGCCAAACACGTGGCCCACACGGAAATCACCTTCCAAAGAAACTCACAATATGCGGGGGAGATCCCCCCGCACACACACCGATACACGGTGACTCGATCATGCGTAACACGAAAGCCCGGAACACGTGGAGTCACCCGGACCCACCACACCTACGGGCACGCTAATCGAGACAACACGGTCCCTCCCGACACCCCAAAAATGCAGACACAGAACCCATGGGGTGTCCGGGATACACACAAGGCCGGAGGTCGACCACTGGGTCACAACCGGGTCGACCGGAGACCAAAACAACACAATCGGAGCGCTAAAAGGTCACCTGGACCCTTAAGCTCACGACATGCAAAACGAGGTAAGTGGGACCTCTGGACACCCAAAGATGCGGTCACGGAACTCCACGGGGTGTCCGAGACACTCACGAGACCTAAAGTCAACCACTGGGTCACAACCGGGTTGACCGGAGGTCAAAACAGCGCAAACCGGAACCAGAACATGGTAGTGGTCACCTGGTGACCGCAACCAGATGGTAGCGGTCGACCGGCGACCGCGACCATGCTGTCACGGTCGCCTCACGACCGCGACCAGCCACGCTCAACCCCGCTGGTAGCGGTCGCCCGAGGACCGCGACCAGGTGGTAGCGGTCATCCCTTGACCGCGACCAGACAAAAGCGGTCTATCGCACGACCGTGACGCTCGAAGGCCTTCCGACCCAAACACGAAGGATGAAAGCGGTTCTCCCAGGACCGCTACCAGATGATAGCGATTTCTGGTGGACCGCGATCATTTCAGAAAATCGGGAACGGCGGGAAAACCCCAAAAATCCACGCCACGCCCCCAAACATCCACGGATGAGGGGGAGAACATAGGGGAAGCTCCCCAACAACCCCTAGCATGCATCTATGGCCTCGGATCGGCCTAAAACGCAACGAATCGCTAGATCGGGCGATCACTCCCCAAATCATGATTTTCCTCAAAACGCCCCAAACGACCCGCTCGACTCACCACGGCCTACCAAACTCACGGGAATTGAAGCGCATGAGCTGGGGGTCCATCACCCTACCTCCACCGAAGATTTCACGCACCGTGGACGCCGATCCACGAAGAAAACGCCGTTGAAGCCTCGCCGTTCCACGAACTCACGGCCGAGCTTCCACGCACCTCCACCGCCTCGATCTTCATCCATCCTCGCCCGCGCCTCGCCCGCGCCGTCCCCGCCTCGCCCATGCTCCGCCCCGTCGGCCGCAGGAGAGAGAGGGAGAGAGGAGAGAGCGTGAGAAGAGAGAGGGAGAGAAATGAGAAATGAGAGGGGGAGAGAGAGAAAAAGCTATTTATAGGAAAATCCGAAAAATCAAAAAAATCCAGACAAATAGAAAATTACACCCTCGCGATTCTCGGAGTGCACCGATCATAACGGTACCACTCGTGCCCAGGTGAACGGCCCGGTTCACCCGCAACGAGCTTCCGAAGGGAAAGCCGAAACCCACGCCGGGAATCGGAAAACACACGCGGAAAAAGCCGCGGAATACCTCCGGGCCTCCGAAACGACTCCGGATCGCGCCGATCCGAACACGAAAGATGTCCGAAACAAAATTTCGGACACAACGGAGTCAGACACTCCGAGAAACCAGATCCGGGACCCACGAACGAGGATCCGAAAAACCCGGGGCATTACAGTAGAGGCAGTAAAGAATTGGGATAAGGCTACTAATGTGACTGAAGTGAGAAGTTTCCTAGGCCTAGTAGGTTACTACCGAAGGTTTATTTAAGATTTCTCCAAAAGTACGGTACCTCTGACAAGATTAACCCACAAGGAGATCAAATTTGATTGGTCAGAAGATTGTGAGCGAAGCTTTCAGACCTTGAAGGAATGTTTGACTACTGCACTTGTTTTGGTTTACATTCTGGAGAAGGAGGTTTTGTTGTATACACTGATGTTTCAGGTATTGGTTTAGGGTGTGTATTCATGCAGCACGAGAAAGTGATAGCCTATTCTTCTTGGCAGTTGAGGAAGCATGAAGAGAATTATCATGTTCATGATTTGGAGCTAGCGGCAGTGGTGTTCGCCTTGAAGATATGGAGGCACTACTTGTATGGAGAGGCATTTACGGTGTTTTCAGATCATTAAGAGTTTGAAATACTTGTTTTCTCAGAAGGAACTCAATATGAGGCAGCGAAGATGGCTGGAGTATTTGAAGGACTTCGACTTCTCCATTGAGTATCATCCTGGAAAAGGTAATGTTGTGACAGATGTCTTAAGCCGCAAGCCTATAGCTAAGTTGTCAAGCCTCATGTTACAAGAATGGAAATTACTGGAGCAGTTAGCTAGTTTGGATCTTAATGTTGACAAGGATCGGGTTATGATTGCTTAGATTCAACTTAAGCCCGAATTATTGATGGAAATCAAGTCTCTGCAAGATGATGACCCGGAGTTGGTAGAGATCAAGGGAAGCTTGAGTAACAGACCTGACTTCATGATGGCTGATGATGGAAGATTGTTATTTCAGGGAAGAACTTGTGTACCTGATGTAGCTGAGATAAAGAGTAAGATCCTCGAGGAAGCTCATAGATCCAGATACACCATTCATCCTGGAGGTACTAAGATGTTTAAGGATTTGAAAAGATCTTTTTGGTGGCCGAATATGAAAAGGGAAGTTACGGACTTCGTAAGTAGATGCTTGGTTTATCAGCAAGTCAAGGCTGAGCATTTCAGATCAACAGAGAAATTGAAACCTCTTGATATACCCCAATGGAAGTGGGAGATCATTGACATGGATTTCATTATAGGTCTACCTAGGACTCGTAGTGGATTTGATGCAATATGGGTGATTGTCGACAGATTGACAAAATCTACTCATTTCTTATCTATTAGGTCTAAATGGACAGTTGATGTCTTGGCTGCTTTGTATATGAAGGAAGTGGTAAGACTACATGGTATACCAGTCAGCATTGTGTCTGATAGAGACCCCAGGTTCACTTCTCATTTTTGGACAGGATTGCAAGAGTCCTTCGAACTCGTCTGAATTTCAGTACTGCTTTCCATCCACAAACAGACGGACAGACTGAAAGGACCAACCAGATAGTGGAAGATATGCTTAGAACCTGCATGATTGACTTTGGAGGTAGTTGGAGTGATCACTTGGCATTGGTTGAATTCGCCTACAACAACAGTTACCAGGCCAGCATTCAGATGGCTCCATTTGAAGCTTTGTATGGTAGAAGCTGACGATCCCCGTTATGTTGGGACGAGGTAGGTGAGAAGCAATGGCTTGGACCAGATCTCATTTCTGAATCGTCCAAGAACATCCGTATTATTAGAGATCGGTTGCAAGTAGCACAATCAAGACAGAAGAGTTATGCCGACACCAGGAGGAGAGCTTTGGAATTTCAGGTTAGTGAGCATGTGTTTTTAAAGGTTTCTCCTATGAGAGGGATTCGAAGGTTTGGTACTCAGGGTAAACTGAGTCCAAGATATATTGGTACATTCGAGATTCTGGAAAGAGTGGGGGAGGTTGCTTACCGTTTGGCACTATCACCTAAGTTATCTAGAGTACACAATATTTTCCATGTGTCTATGTTACGGAAATATGTGTATGATCCCACTTACATTATTCAGCATATGGACTTCGAATCGAAGGAAGATCTGACTTATGAAGAAAGACCGATCAAGATTCTGGATCGGAAGCAACATCAACTCAGGAATCGTTCCATACCGAGGGTTAAAGTGCAGTGGAGTCGGCGTGGAACTGAAGAAGCTACTTGGGAGTCAGAAGATACTATGCAGAGGTAGTACCCTGACTTATTCTAGGTGAGCTGTCTCACTCCATCTTTTTATTATTAAGTGCATTGAATTTGGAGGACCAAATTCCTTAAGTGGGGGAGGGTGTAATACCCCAATTTTTTAAAGAAATTAATTATAAATTCTTTAATAAATAGAATAAGTTAAGTTTTGACCATTTTATAAAAATCCAAAAAAATTATATTCTTGTAGAGGATAACACGTTTAACAAACTTGTCTTCTATGACCAACCCAAATAAAATTTTTAGATAAGCCGAATTTGTGGATTAATATCAAATTAAACACTTAGTTAACTATACCTTGAAACGTAAAATTTGAGCCCAATACTCCATCAAATGAGCCCAAACCAGTGATAAATGAAAGGCTAGGATGAGAGGATCATTTTCTCTCTCTTAATCTCCCGAAACCCTAACCCTAGGAGATGCAATCGGCGGAGATTGGATCGCGTCAACAATTGCGGCGACGTTCGCATCAACCCAACTTGCGTGGACGAATACTCCGCGCATAGAACCCTCTAGAAGGCGTGTGACCTATAAAAATGAACCTTTCTAACCCTAGAATCGTTTAGAACTAGTGGCGGCTACAGAGGAGGTGGATCGAGAGAGATCTCCGGCGATTAGGGGCTGCGTGTACCAGCGCCTTGGGTTTTCTTTCTCCTTCCTTCTTCATCCGATTCAGGTAAGTGATAGCAAGCCAAACCCTACAAATAATATATGGTTGGAAGTATCATCGTGTCAGCTTTTCATTGATGTAGAAAGTCCTAAATTTTATCAAGTGTTCTGTAAGAATTTTTAGTTTTAGTAGAAGCATGTCACATCTAGGGTTATAACGGTTCCCTTTCGATTAAGTAGTAATTTCAGGCTGTAAACATAAAATTGATTCATGCATCTTGTAGAGTTTTTCGTGCTCTTTCTTTTGGTAGTAAAAGTCCCAAATTTAATACTTTATATCATGCGAATTTTACGTTTTATCCCAACCCTAACCAACCTCGCCGGAGGCGGGGCAAGACAGAAGGGGCAGCGACCTGTTGAGGTTGCGCGGCCTCTCGATAGACCGCCCAACCATTTAGGCGGCCAGTTACGGACCATCCAAGGCTTCGATCTCCAATCGTTTCCCTGACCCCCTATTTTGGTTTAGACGGCCTCCACCGCATATCCTTATAAGCGGCCGGATTTCAACCGTTCTACTGTTTTACTACTGTTACGTCTCCAGAGGCACGCGGCAGATCCCTGACCGCTCAACCTAAGCGCGGCCAGTCTTCAACCGTTCAACGTCCTCAGCGGCACCCTACTGACCGCCCAACTCCTTAAAGCCTTCGAACCTGACAGAGATTGAGCGGCCATAAGTGGACCGCCTATAGCGTTGCGCGGCCAAAAGTGGACCGCCTATATCATTGAGCGGCCACGCAGAGACCGTTCGATTCTGGTTATTGCCAATTAACCTTGGTCTTTTATCGTTGATCCATCTTCGACCAAACCCTGAATTGATCAGCCCAGTAAGCCCTAGGCCGACCAACAGACAGTGGACTGGACTCTAGTTCAGTTCCACCCTGTCTATGGTAGCCCGGGAGCTCACTTGGGCGAATTTCTAACTTATTGATAGGCCCTGTGTTGCGTGGACTATATTGGACCGTCCATGTTACAGACGGCCCATATTGGACCATCCTCCTATTGAGCGGCCCAATGTTGCCCTTATATCTTGTTCTTACATTCTGACCCTGCACGACTTATTTTTGACCGTCTGTATCTTGCGCGGTCCAGTAGTGCTCGTTCAGTGGACTTGCGCGGCCTAGTAATTACCGTCCAACTTCTGAGGGGTCCTTAATCCTCCGTTCAACCTTGACCTTGTGGAGGCTAATCTCCAGCCCAATTCTTGAGCGGCTCAGAATTGACCGCCCAGTGCTTGCGCGGCCTAGTAGTGACCGCCTATCTCCCAAAGATGAGTTTTCTCCGTGTTTTATGGTTTTGAATCCAAGAATATGATGGTTCTCGATAACTTGAACTCCTAGACAGAAATTATGGACAGTATCTCTTCAACTTAGCCTTGGGATGTTCCGAGGTAAGTTTATACTTGATTGTAATTGGCCATTTTAACTTGATTAAAGTCTAGACAACTTGGGATCTTGGATCCAATAAATCAATACCAACGCATCATAGGGGCCCGGTCTGGTCCTGGAGAGAGCGCCCGAAAAGTACTTGTGCCCATGGGAGTTTGTAATGAGATGGTGAGACATTGCACCGAGTGCATGACTAGCGTGATGTCTATGACAATGATCTCTTAATCTCTTACTTGAATCGTGTTCGACTTGGTTATATTCTTGCTTATTGGCCAATCTCTTACAATTTTCTATTATTTATATTGTTCATAAACTTGCAATTCTTGTAGTTATATCATCCTGCCATATTGTTATTCCATTTTGTTCTTTAGCACTTTCTTTTTATGTTGTTTCATCCGATCGTCATTTCTTTTCTTTCCATTTCATATAAACATGTAATTAATTGGTTAATTACTTACACTTGCCTATTGTTACCTACTGAGCGTTCGCTCATATAGTTGTTTCCCCCTTTCTAGGCAGCTCAGGTGAAGATTCTCATATGAATGGGAATGGGCCAGAGCGATGACTTGGAGTGTATCAGCTAGTAGATATGTTGAGATTGTTATAGTTATTTTACATCTAGCTATGCCTTAGAGCTTGTGTTAATTATTGTAACGGAGTCAAGTAGAGGTTATGCTTGATTGTGTTTAAGTCGGTTTGATGGCTATTGTAATAGATTTAGAGTTATTTCTATTCATGACGTTATGTAAATTCTTAGCTTAGCATGTTATCATTACTAGCGTTTTCTACTGCCAGTCCCGATATTCCGCGTCGGGACGTGACACCCCATCCTCTGTTTCCCCCCATGGCGTGTCTGCTGCCGGCACTCCATCTCCAGTTGTTAGGTTAGGGGCCGCCACTGCTGCGCCCATCGATCTCACTCCGGTCCATCCTCGGACCCTCCGATTTGCCAGTATGGAAGTGGGCCAGGCTTCTACCTCGGCCCATCAGGCTTTTGACAAGGGGAAGACCCAGATCCCCTTGTCATCCTATTCTGATCCTTATACCACCATCTCTCTAGCGTCGCAGGCTCTCGTGACCCCGACTGATTTTGTTCGTCTTCAAGCAGGGGCTGCCCAGCTTGCTCATGCCGATATGGGCCCTTCCCTAGACCATTATCCTTCTTACGGGCTTCCCCCTCCGTCGGTCTATCCTTCGGCCCCATATGCCGGGCCTGCCCTCCCATCTTTGCCTCCTCCATCCCGAGAACAAGAATTTCTTGATAAGTGGGCTGCCATGCAGCAGCAATTTGACCTTCTTCATAAGCGGGTCGGGCCACAGTCTCTCGCTGATGTCCCCGTTCCTAACTTCCGGGACATTCGTTTCCCTCCGCATCTGAGCTCCCCACGTACCGCATGTACGATGGGAATGGCAACCCGTTCATTCATGTAAGGGAGTTTCTATATGAATCAGCGCAGTTCCAGCATGATGACCGCCTTATGGCGTATCTCTTTCGCCGATCGTTGGACGGGGTTGCATTGGAATGGTTTTACACTCTGGCATTGGAGGAGGCGGAGAGTTTCAAGATTGTCAAGGAGAAGTTTATAAAGCGATTTAAAGACCGGGTGGGCCCGGAATATTCATTCACCGACTTAGTGACCGAAAAGATGAAGGCCGATGAAGATTTTGTAACTTATGCAGATAGATGGAGGCAGATGGCCTCCCGTGTGCCCGGGCAAATCCCGGAAGAAGAGAAGGTAAAATTGTTGATTTCAAATGCTACACCTACGTTCCAGAACATTCTGGAAATGAATGATATATCAAATATGCACCAGTTGTACAGCAGGGCCCATTTTATCCAAACCCAGTTTAAGGACTCCCCCATTCATTCCTTATTTGAGGCCCAAAAGCCCAAAACCACCAGAAAGCCTCAAGGCCCAGTCACTGAAGGAGTCCAGACCAACGAGCAGGTACAAGCTGTCCAATTCCCCAGCCAACCCACTCCACCACGCTTCCAGCAACCTCCCCGCAATCCCCAGTTCACCACTCCATCAAATGCCCAACCATCATTTCTTGCTCCTCGTCCACAACAACCACCACCATAGCAGCCACAACAGCCGCCGCAGTACCATAACGTCCCGCCACCCAATGGTTACGCCCTGCTCGGCCGGGTCCCAAGAGAGTCCATTACCCTCCACTTCCCGAAACTCTCTCAGATATTTTCTCGGTCCTGATGTACACTGGTGATCTTCAGCTCCCTCCAGAACGCCCTAACTGGAATCCGGCTGCCGACCAGTCCAGGTATTGCATATATCATCGGCAGCCCTGGCACACTATAGAACGGTGGTATCAATTCCGTGACCTTGCTTATGACTTACATGAGGGACAGAGAATTGATTGGGCGTAGACGCATAAGTTGATAGAAGACATCAAGGAGAGAAGAAGACATGTGCCAAGGCCGCAGCAGCCAGCTCCGCAACAACAGCAACCTCAACAACCCAACATCAACCTCAGCAGCAGCAGCCTGCACCTGAACTCGGGATTCGCCAGAATCCCATGCCAAACCACCCGCCTGCTCCGCAGCCTCAATAGCAGCCGTCGACACCGTCCCAAGTAAATGTGGTTCACCGCCCAGCTCCCAATGCTGGGTGGTCTTACGATGATGAAACTCCCGCTCATCTTTTGGCCTTCCACCACACACACACCAACTCCCTTTCGCCTTCTATTCCTTCCGTCATCCGGCCCGCCACTCTAACTCCCATTACACCCACTATTCCCTCCCGGTCACCTATCACACCCACCACATTATCCACCATTCCGCCAATCCTCACGACATCACCCGCCATACCCTCCATCGTCACTCCTCCATTTGACCTTTCACCCGTCATCCCTCCGCCAGGGCCTGTCCGACCCGCCTCTGCCATAGTCACCCCCATTTCTATCCCTTCTACTCACCCCACCGGGCCAATTGGGAGTCCATCTAGTGCCGTGCCGGCACAGAATCTTGCCCTCAGGAGCGGGCACTTGTTTCAGAGAAATTACCCCTCTACTGGTGCACCTGAACCCAATCCCCCCAATTCCTTCCTCAGCAGTTGAAGCAGAAGAGTCAGACCCCTTACCTGGCACGAAATATGATTTGTTACAGCACTTGGACCGGATGGCGGCCAAGATCTCAGTCCTGGAGTTAATCAAGAGGTCACGCTACACCAAGATGCCCTAAGGGCTTTTCTACAGAAAGTCATGGTTAGCGAGGACGTGGCGGTAGACAGTTTGCCGTCGATATTGGCCACTATCACAAAGGGGCTGTCTATTTCCTTTTCTGAGTCAGAGTTAGCACCCCTGGAGGCATGCCAGATGCCACTATGCATTTCCATTACATTAAATAAGGTGGCCGTTGATGCAGCTCTAGTGGACACGGGAGCTTCTATTAATGTCTGTCCCTTGATCACTTTGCGTGCCTGCAACATCTCTGAAGACATGTTAGAGTCGACACCGACGACCATTGCAGCATATGATAACTCCAGGAGAGCGTGCCATGGGGTTGTGACAGTCTAGGCCGAGCTAGGGCCTTTGACTATGGCCGTGGAATTCTATGTGTTGGACATAGACCCAATGTTTAAGGCTATTCTGGGTCGCCATGGATTGACAGCTTGAATGCAGTACCCTCGACCGCTCACCAATACCTCAAATTTCCATTTCAGGGGCGGGTAGTCAAGGTGAAAAGTATTTCCACGGTCCAGACAGTTGATGCTATTGCTAACAAAATTCTGCGTACACTATGGCCAAGCAACAAGCTAGTTTTATCTGTGATGGTCTTGAACTTTCCATGGGCATATGCGTCACGCAAGCTCGCCACTGCACCAATTGATGTCAAGATCATGTCCAAGATTAGAGATTCCAAGGGATGGCATATGATCCTGAAATTAGGCTATCAGCCAGGCATGGGCCTCGGCACACAGTTGCAGGGGCGGACTACGCCCGTCCCAATGGGCAGGAAAATGAGCCGAAGAGGCCTCGGCTACCGAGAGTCAGCATTGTCAATTCTGGGAGATTTCGGGCCACTGACATGGGACTACCGTCAGCATTTTGTGAAAGGCCCATCGCAGCCAGGTACTCTGAAGAGGCCACCTGTTCTGATGTAAGAAGTGATGCCGCTTGTGCTGTTGCCGACCCACCTGCCTCCGCTGAAAGGGCTGGTGGGTGATATGGAAGATTTTTGCAATAGTTTTGAGAAGATGTTTTTTGAAGAAGAAGGTTGTCTGAAGAAATCGGAGACGCAGCTTGTGAGTGCTCTCCGGCAGAGCCAGTTTACCGGAGGCCGCGAGAAGAGGGGACCTCCATTATTACTTTTTCTTGGCCTCCTTCCCACCTTGCCTCCCTTTTTCAACAGTTGGGATTTATTCCCTATTCATCTCCAATCATGTTCGATCCGTTCTTTACGGAAAGGCCATTCGAAATTCTGTTTGTTCCGTGTGCATGTGGGCAATGCCCACCTATTGATTTTTCCACCATGTTCTCCCCTTCCTCTGATCTCTCCAACATGTGATTTTCCTCCTCCGATCCTTTCTTTGATGTTCTCTTCCCATCTCTCTTCCCCCTTCAACTTCCTCCTCCTCCCTCCTCTAACCCCTCTTGTTGCGTGATTTCCTCCGACCTCCAAAAAAAAATGCCAATTTTAAAATGAGATTTCAATGGAGGATTATGTTGTGCTTTTTCCGCATCCTTCCAGGGGCACGAGGCCCATGTTTCCTTTCGGTAGATTTTCTATCCCTAGGTTAGACGTAGGACTTGTTGAGCTTAGAGAAGTAGAGTCAGTTGAGTCTAATGAGTTAGGATCTTGCTCTAATGTCTCCAACCCGTCCACACTTGCTACGCGCTCGATGACGCGTCATGATAAAGCCGTTCCTGATAGATTCCTTCAAGATCTTGCTCAGCGTTGTCACGCCCTCCTTAAAGTGCCCTGAGTTTGTAGAGACAGCCATCGCCTTGGAGAGTGATGAAGAGCTAGACGGGCATGGAGCGACGATGGATTAGGTGTGTATGAAATCATAGATGAGAAGGACCCTATCGATGATGAGGATAGTGACGCGGATGACACTACCGATTTGTACGCACAGGGTTTGAAGAGATTTGATGAACCGTCATCGGCAGTGGATGAACCCACGAAAGAAATTAATCTTGGAACTGAAGAGGATCCCAGGCTTATAATCATCTCTGCTAATCTCCCTCCTCAGGTTGAAGAGGAGCTAATCAAGGTTTTGAGGGAGTATAGCGATTCATTTGCCTGGTCCTACGAGGACATGCCGGGCCTTGACCCCACTCTGGTAGAACATAGATTGGTACTTAAACCAGGGGCAACGCCCGTTAAGTAAAAATCAAGAAGATTCCACCCCCAAATGGCCCTAAGGATAAAAGAAGAAGTGGATAAATTGCATAAGGCCAAGTTCATTAGAGTTGTTTATATCCTCAATGGGTGGCGAACATAGTCCCTGTGATGAAAAAGGATGGAAAAATTTGAATCTGCATCGATTTCAGGGACTTAAATAAGCATGTCCGAAAGATGACTTTCGCTTCCTCACATCGACGTGTTGGTGGACAACACGGCTGGGTATGAAGCCCTCTCATTTATGGATGGATATTCAGGCTATAATCAAATCCGTCTCGCTCCTGAAGATCAAGAAAAGACCTCGTTCACCACGCCCTGGGGCACATACTGCTATGTTGTCATGTCATTTGGATTGAAGAATGCAGGTGCCACATACCAACGGGCGATGATGGCAATCTTCCACGACATGATGCATGTGTATATGGAAGCCTATGTAGATGGTATTTTGCTGAAGTCAAGGTCGAAAGAGGAGCACCCTGCTATCTTAGCCAAGGTGTTGCAAAGGGTTAGGGAGTACAAGTTAAAAATGAATCCAAAGAAACTTGTGTTTGGAGTTGCGTCAGGGAAGTTGCTAGGCTTTATAGTTAGCAAACGGGAGATTCAAATTGATCCAAACAAAGCAAAGGCCGTTATGGAAATGCCACCGCCTAAGAACATCACTGAACTTAGAGGATTGATTCGGCGTCTACAGTTTATTCGGAGGTTTATATCTCAACATTCGCAAAGATGCCGCCCATTTTATGAATTATTAAAGGCAGGGGCCAAGTTTGAATGGAACGAACAATGTCAAAAGGCCTATGAGGATCTTAAGGTTTATCTGTCTAATCCCCCAGTTTTGCAACCACCTGTCCCTGGAAAGCCCCTGATTTTATACATTTCAGTTATTGATGACTCCCTAGGAGCTGTCCTGGCACAAGTGGACGACGAAGGAAAGGAAAGGGCAGCCTACTACCTCTCTAGGTTGTTCAATCCTGCTGAATCTAAGTATACCACTATGGAGAAGACCTGCGCAGCCTTAGTTTGGGTAGCTCAGAAGCTGAAACATTATTTCCTTACCCATGAGGTTAAGTTGATCTCTAGAATGGACCCAATTCGCTATCTTTTAGAGAAACCCGTCCTTTCTAGTAGGTTAGCTCGCTGGCAGAGCTTCTCTCCCAATTCGATATTACCTTCGTCGTTCAGAAAGCTATCAAGGGATATGCTATTGCTGAACATCTTGCTCATTCACCTATCCCTTGTACAGATTCTATCCAGGATGAGTTTCCTGATGAACACCTGGCTGTGCTCACTCATCACCCGTTCTGGTCATTACACTTTGATGGTGCACTTAATTCCCAGGGCCGAGGGATCGGCGCTGTTCTTCTTACTCCAGAGGGAGTGACCATTCCCATCACATATCAGCTTTCTTTTCCTGCTACCAATAACATAGCCGAATATGAGGCTCTCCTTGCGGATTGAAGCACGCCTACCTCATGGGCACGTGATACTTAAATATCATAGGAGATTCTCAGTTGGTGCTACGCCAGGTTCTTTCCACTTATCGCACTCGTGACCATAAGCTCAAGCCTTATCAAGATTTGGTCATGCTCTTGGCTAAGCAATTCCGTAAGCTGATTTACATTCACACCCCTCGGTCTCAGAATATTCTTGCCGATGCTCTCGCATCATTTTCTTCTTCCCTTTCCTTTCCTCTCAATCGCTCCACTGAGACCATTGTGGTCCAACAGTTAGACGCTCCTTCCCTTCAGGATCCATGGTTTAACAACCTTAGGAAAACTGTAGAGAAGAAGGCTGAAAAGGAGGATTTGAAAGAAGTGTCATTAACTGAGCTCGAGGAAATTCTAGAAGAAGAGGAATTGCCTTGGTATCATGAGATCGAGCAGTATTACAGGGATGGGTCATTCCCAGAATCGACCAACGTCGTGCAACGCAAGGCCACTAGAAGAATCGCCTCCAGATACACCATCATTGCAGAGAGTTGTATAGGCAAGCTCTTAATGGAGTTCTGATGAGATGTTTAGACGATGACGAGGCTTGGAAGGTTGTAGAAGCAGCCCATTCGAGCGAATGTGGAGGACATGTCAACGGGCAGGCGCTGGCGAAAAAGATCCTTAAGTAGGGCTATTACTGGCCAACCCTAGAGGAAGATTGCTCCGCCTATGTCCGTAGGTGCGTCCAGTGCCAACTCCACGCCGACAAAATCCACGCTCCTGCTTCATCACTCCATCCTCTTTCTGCTCCTTGGCCATTCTCCATGTGAGCCTTTGATATTATAGGCCCGCTAGGTGATCCCAACTCCTAGATTAAACAGAAATCCTTCATCCTTACAGCTACGGAGTATTTCACCAAGTGGGCCGAAGCTGAAGCAAATGCAAAAATCAAAGCCACCATAGTATGCCGCTTCATCCTAAAGAATATTATTTCGCGGTTTGGAGTGCCAAGCGACATCATCACCGACAACGGACCGCAGTTCGTGTCTCAAGAACTCCAGGACCTCTGTAAAAATTCAACATTGTATTGCATCATTCATCACCTTACTACCCTCAAGGCAAAGGCCAGGCCGAGGCCACCAACAAGACGCTTTTGAAAATTATCAAGAAAACTTGCGAGTCGCACAAATTTGCTGATTGGCCTGAAAGACTTGTTGAAGCTCTATGGGCTTATCGCACCTCCGTCCGCACTCCCACTCAGGCAGACTCCTTTTGCCCTGACTTATGGGATGGAGGCGGTACTTCCATACGAAATACTGATCCCTTCCCTAAGAGTGCAGCTGGACAAGGAACTTAATCTCGACGAACGTCGAGAGGCGTTGTTGGTACAGTTGGAACTCTTGGACGAGAAGAGGCTTAATGCAGCCAATCATGTCTCTGTTTATCAAAAGCGAGTCTCACGTCATTTTCAAAAGAAAGTCATTGAACAAAAGTTTCAAGTGGGTAACATGGTGTTAAAACGTAAATTTATTAGAACTGGAGGTCCTAGGTCTAAGTTGCAGCCCAATTGGGAAGGTCCTTTCGTTATCAGGGAGGTTTATCCTAGGAACGCGTACCGTCTAGTCGACGCCGAGGGCGAAGAATTGTCTAATCTGTGGAATGGGTTGTATCTCAAACATTTTTTCCCCTTAGAGTCAAGCCAATGAAGGACTGGCAGCAAGATGTCCCTTGCCTCGATCGCAAAAGAAGATCCTGTGTCCGACATTCATACACCTCACGACATCCCTGGTCAGGTACCCTAGCCCTGTGTAACACCGTTTCTCCCTGGCCATGCTTGGAGTAAGTAAAGACCCTTGTACGTTTCTCCCTTCGGCTGAATCTGGGGCAAGTGGTGAGTAAGGGGGCGACGACTGATCTAGTACCCTGATGGGAAAAGTCTCAAATAGGGGCAGTCCGTTATGACCTCATTCCACAATAGAGAAAAAGAAAAGAAAGAAATGGAGCAAAACCAAAGACAAGAACTGAAAAGGTTTATAGGCTCAAAACTCAAAAATCCTGATGCTCAGTAAAATAAAACTAGGCATGGCAAGAGTGGCAGTACAGTTTCCCGCGGGACGTTATGAGCCCGGTCGTATGCGTGCCTAGCGTGGATGAAGGTTCGATGATGGACACAAAGTCCCGGCGCAACAGACTGGACCTCTGAAAGGGTAGCTATGAGAAGGACTCAAAACCCTGAAAGCTCTACACCTGGCCTAGGCTTACCTCCTTAATTCTCTTTTATTTTCAGGGACTGAAACTGTACCCCGGGCATGACCTCGGTAGAAGCACCGTTGTGAGGAACGACCCTCGGCCAGGGATTGTCACCTTTAGAGCACGTCGGGCGCAGGTGATTCCTATTGGGACGGGTATGGCTTTTTTTGCTAGGACGGAATGGGCTGTCAAAATCTAAAAAAAATGAAATATTTCAAAATAAAAAAATCAAATATTTCAAAATCAAAAGAAAATTACATATTTCAAAATCTAAAAAAATCACATATTTCAAAATCTAAAAAAATCACATATTTCAAAATCTAAAAAAATTTATTACATATTTCAAAATCCAAAAAAATTACATATTTCAAAATCTAAAAAAATCATATATTTCAAAATCTAAAAAAATTAAATATTTTCAAAAACCCCGAAAATATTCTCAAAATCATCACTTGCATTTTCATGGCATGCATTGCATTCTTTTCCTTTTGTCATTTTACCTATTTAATAAGGCTTACCCCCTTGACCAAAAATCAAGGATTGGTTATCCCCTAACTTGCTACAGGCAAGGGGTTAAGTCTAAAACAGATTTAACATATTTTTTGTTTGAGTGTGTGTGCAGGGGCAGGTTCTACAAATGATGCTGGTAGCTACAGGTATACGGTCTCCATACGACCGTCTAAATCTTTCAAACGGTCATCATATGACCTTCCCAGGATTCTAGACGGCCTTCATAAGGCCACCTTATTTTATGTCTCATGAGCCAACCAACTCTTCTGTGCACCCAAAGGGTAGCGGTCCCATATGGGCCGCTTATTATTTACACGGTCTCTCACTAGCCGCTCTGGTATCCCAGATGGTCCCTCGATGGACCGCCTGGATTTTATTCTAAACCACTTACATCCGTCAATTGAGCGGTCTATCTGAGACCGTTTGTCTTTGGTCCACGGTCACTTGATGACCGCTTCAGCATGTCAGCGGCCTCCTACATTCTGCTTCCTTTCCAGAAAGCTACCTCAATCTGCAAATTCACGCAAGAAACAAAGGCCAATCTCATTTATCAAACATTCAATTCCTTTATTTCAAAATCAATATCAAATCCATGGTTTCCATACATCATAAAAGCTCAAAAGTCACTCAATCCTCAGTTGGGCATCCCCGCGAGACCTGATCTCACGTAACTCTCTCACATATGCCTGGTACGCCTCCTGGAGCTCTGTCACCTCCGCAGGTAGGATGCGCACCTTGCTGATCTCCCACATGATCAGCGCACTCCTGACCGCCTGCTCATCCTCCTCGGTCCCGAGCCTCCTCGCCTGTAGTACGGGAAGGTGGGGCAATGCTGGAACTGTCGTCTTGGAGAGCCCGACCTATAGAAAACACATGTGTGGCCTGTACATCGCTAGCGTGGTGTCTCCCACAAGCCGCAAGTCGAGCCCAAGCCTCCTAGGAAGCCTGAGAGTGGTGCCATGGAGGAAGAACGGGCACATCATGAACCGGTCCAGGGCAGAGTGTTGACGTAGAGGCGCAACTCATCTCTAGTCTTCTTGTCTGCTGTCCTACACTCCACCTGCTGGGAGAACCTGAAAGAAGCGCCAATGAAGAACAGGGGATGGATCCCGAAGATCCGGCTGACCGAGGTGACATCCTCCCTAGGCATGAACTTTAGTCTAACACCCATCCAGCACTCCAGGAGAATCATAGATCCAAAGAGTGGACCCCCTAGAGCAGCTAAACTAAGACCCTCATATAGGTAAGCAAGGACGGCCTGAGAGATGGAAAGACCCTGCCACAGACCACTGATGGTGCTAAGGATAGAGACATCTAAGACGTGGTCGACAGAGGGGAAGAGTATGGCCCCGCACAAGCAAATAGAGGCGGCCTTAGCTATGGCCTCGTCTCACCCTCGCTTATTCTTACAATGTGCTATCACCCACTGGCTGAGAGGTAGTAAATGGATCTAGTGTGGGCCCACTATAGTGCGAATGCCCTTGCTACTAGGTATGAACTCTCCTAAGATGAGGGCAGGATCCACAGGGGCAATGGTATGACAGACTAAATCCTCCTCACCCACCTTGGACCTAGGAAAGGATAAGTAGGTCTCTACCTCTTCTAAAAGGATGGTGGCCTCGAAGGATGGGATGATGAATGTATGTGTCTGAGGGTGCCATATCTCCACCAAGGCTGAAATACTATGCCAATCCAAAGAAAGCTTTGGGTAGCTCTTGGCTAGCACTAGAAGAGGGTGCAGGTGCCAAGACCTAAGGATGGATGTCACGGATATGGGTAGCTCACGGATCATGGGAGCCATCCACTTCAAGGTGGAATAGCGCCTAGGGCCGGGGAGAAGCTGGAGAAGAAGAAAAGGAAAAAGAAAGAAGAAGAGAGGAAGAACATATGAGCCTTTAAAGGAATTAATTGAATGAAATAAAATTGTACAAGCTTACCTCTCTCATGGGGCTGGAGCTCAAGTGTCCCGGGATGGTGGTCAGCCGTCGTAGCACCCCAAGCTCTTTTCTAGCCGGCTTCGGCCCTTCATAAGTTGCCCCCTCCATAGAGCTTCCTTCTAAGGCCCTCTTCATGATGATTTGAGGAAGATTGGAAAAGTTTTCAAGGTTTGAAAGAGGGATGTGGTGTGAACGACGAATTTAGAGTCCCCCCTTACTTATAGAACTTGGTTAGAGGCCTAAACCTTCTAGAATTGAGGTAGGATAACTCTAGATCAGGTTAGGATAGAATTTGGGCTGGTTTAAAACTCCCCACTCTCGGGTTAGGACTCTCCAAGGGAGTCCCGATCGGACTACCAGCGCATCATCATACGCGGTCTGTCGATAGACCGCTAGAGCCTGAACATGGTCTGAAACAGACCGTGTACCAACCTTCTACGCGCTTCAATCCTCGATATGTGCACGGTCTTGGACAGGCCATTCTACAACACACACAGTCAAAATAGGACCGTTCTGGTTCTTTGAACGGACCATAATGGACCGTTTATTTGCTTCATTGAGGCTTAACCGAGCAGATTTCAGCGATCTATCAGGGGACCGTGTAAAGCTTAGAGCGGTCGTCGTAATGACCGTCTACCTCCCTGCCACTCCAATTTTGGTTCTTCTTGCATCATTCCACTCAAAGCTTTCTGTCTCTCCCTCCCTCACTCTCTCGTATCCCTCTAGGGTCTGTTCTTCGTTAGTTAGCATTCATTTCATTCATACACTCATTCACACGCATTCATTCGCAAAAGAAAATCAACCAAAAAAACATGCCATATCACTATCATATCATATGGTCCACATGTACATAAGTCGTGTCAAAGTACATCAGGCCGGTCCCACTCCCTGGCCCCCACTGTCACCTGAGCCCTCATGCCTCTTCGCTGGCGGGGGCATCGCTGAGCTCGCCTCCTCTCGGTGCCGTCGGCGCCGCTCCTCCTCCTCATTCCTCCGGCGACCGGAGGAACCTGTAAAGTAACTCCTATAGGAGCCGTGCGTACCGTGAGTGCTGCCGCTTGGAGTTCCACTGCACTCGGATCTCCGGCTCATCCCCTCCATGACGCCCTCCAGCTTCGCCACCTGAAGCCGGGCTCACTCTGCCTCCACCCGGTAGCGCTCCGCCTCAGCTCGATAGCGCTCCGTATCTGCAGCCCCAGCCCGAAGACGCTCCAACTCCACGCGGAGGAGCGCCACCTCGATCGCATCGGTCGGACGGCACCGCTCCATCTCCTCCCGGAGACGGGCAACCTCGTCCCGCACTGCTACACGGATCTGCTCCATCTCCTCTCGAAGCTGGGTCAGCTTGGTCGCCTGCATATACACATCTCATGATTAGCTAATTGCATTTCATGATCATAATCATTAAGGGAAAGCGTGGTGTACTTACCCTCTCAATGAGAGCAGCCTCGGCCGCCTCGGCCAGTGCGACCATCCTCGTAAACTCCGCATCTCGCTCAGCACGATCTGCGGGTGTCTGGGAAGAAGAGGAAGGTGCGTCAGCCCCCTGACGCTAGGCTCCCTCGGCTCGCTGCATTTAGAACTCCAGGTTAGTCATAAGCATATCCATATAAGTCTAGGGTTCAGTGTTAATCACCAAGAGGGCCACTGCCTGTCGGAGCTCGTCTCTCCCCTGGATGGTGGAGTGGAGGAGACCCTGCAACTCTGCGATCTGGCCCTGGGGGTCAAGCTGCATGTAGAAAGTCCAAGTGTCAGCGCATAATCATATAGAAAGCATAATAGAAAGCATTAGAGTTTAGAAGTCCTACCGGTCGGCGGGCACCACGGAACACCTGGTCCCTATAGTGCCGGGCGTAGGCCGTGTAGTAAGCTTCGTCGCTTTCCGCTCGGGCGTACACCACCCGCCCGAGCGCTGTCCAGTCTGTGATCTGCTCTGCTGCCCTCGTTGTCCAATCTACCACTGTGGCCAGTCCTCGGGGGTGTCGCCCAACTCGCTCCTCCGGCTTCTTGGGTGTCAGAAACTCGACCGTGGGCTGGTGGACGCCGATCGTCCTCATCACCAGCTGGAAGTGGAGCGGTTCCACCACATTCATGCAGTGGAGCCAGATGTCTCGACCAGCGTAGGCGAGGGCCGCCACCACCCAAGGCTGACCCTCGTGCCCCTCGCTCTGGTATGGTGTCCACCGGACCTGTCCAGTAGGAAAGTCACATTAGCATCATAAGCATATAAGTTGCATTTAATATAAAGTTTAAGTTTAGGTCTTACCGAGGTATAGGGCAGTGTGTCCAAGTCATCCTGGATCCCCCGGACCTGTCATCGCAGGGCCCCAGTCTCCCGTGGGGCTATCCACCGTCTAGCGATGGGCAGCCGGTCCGGGTGTGTCTCCTCACCTCTCCCTAGCCCACGTAGGTGTACGTAGGCCCGCACCTGCATTGCATTTCATTAAATGTCAGCATACAGCATATAGAGTTCATATAACAAATTGCATAATAATTTTAAGAGTCGAGTCATACTTGGAGTAGGGGAGAGAAACCACCGAGCATCGTCCGTCGGCTGGTCGAGCTCAATGTGTCAAAGAGGAACACGAGGACTGCCGCTCCCCAAGCGTAGTCCCCGACGTGGCTCACGTCCTCGAGCAACGGCAAGAACCGATAGCTAATGACGTCGGCCCTGGTCGCCAACAACAATCGCCCGAACAGCAGCATCAAGAACCTCCTCAGGACCACGTCCGCCTCGGGTCTTGGCTCGGCTGCTACTCTCGGACGCGCCCGGTCCACGAGCCTCTGCAGGTGCTGCTCTGGCAGCTCCCCGGTTGTGATCCCCGCTCCTCGACTTCCGAAGCTCTCCTGCAGCCTCGCTCTCGTCAGGGTCATCGACTGCCGCTCTGGGTGCAGCAGCTCCAGCCCTAGCAGACTCTGGGCCAGCTCCCAGCAGTCGGGGTAGGTCCTCCCGCTGACCGGTGTCCCATGCACGCGCAATCCGGTGATACGCGCAACGTCCTCTAATGTGGGAACCATATGGCCCCACAGGAAAAGGAATGTCTGGCTCACCAGATCCCAGCGGTCGTGCAGAGCATAGAGGAGTGGCGTGTCCAGCCGAGCCACCTCTACGCTCAGGAACTCGCTGAAGCTCATCGTCGCGAGCCTCTCCTGCTAAAAGTCCGACAGTGCGAGGTACACTGCTCGAACCTGAAGCCAGGAGATCCGCGTCCTACGCTTTCCCTGGATACATTTAAAATAGTTGCATTAGTCATACATGTCACAATAGAATCATGCATTTCATTAAATAAATAAATGAAGGGAAAAAGAAAAAAATGCAGTTCAATAAAATGAACAGTTACATATGGGCCATTTACCCATTCAACGGTTGTCTTCCAATCGTTCCAATAAACCCCTTTCAAGAAGTCCACGGCCATCCATTGACCGCTCTGCTTAATGGACGGTCCTGTGAAGACCTTGCCACTTTCCTGCGACTACCCTTGTCATGGCTCCTTTCTGGCCGTCCAATAAGCTTACGGTCCCCACATGACCGTGTCATTCCCCCCTCAAGCCGAACTTGAACGGTATTTCTTTAAACCGTGTCGATGCCCACGGTCTGTTGGAGACCGTCCTATTTTCAACGCTTCAAATTCTGAATGAACCCAATCGGGCCATCCCACTTCTCCACGGTCACCCTTGGACCATGCTATTTCCCCAATACCCCGCCGGTTCAATTCCCTTGGAACGGCCACCCATGGGCCGTTCTATCTTTGAACGGTTCTATATGAACCGTGTGGTTTAGTGAGCGGTTCCTGTTGAACCGTTTTCCCACCGCCGTGCCCAATGGCGTTCAAAACCTCCCCACCGATGGAGAGGGCCCATGAGGCCGCCCAACTGGCCCCAAAGGGGTCGTACGCCCCTTTTCTACCCCTTTTGGCTACATGCATGCTTCAAAAATGGAAATGGGGAGGGTTTTAATGGGCCTACCTCGGGCGCCAAGGGCCCCTTGACCGGTTTCGCCACCGTCGCCACCGCTTCCTCCGGCGCCGGTCCTTCTTCCTCCACCGCTCCAGGCCCTCCCGTGGTGATTGCCACGGTTTCCTCGGCCACGGGCGGCGGTGTTCCCGCCTCCTCCGGCGGGTTTAAAGGCGACGGTGTACCCTCCGCGATGGTCGCCGGCGGCGGTGCGGAGGTGTCTTCTCCGGCCATCCTCCAGTTCAACGCTTGGCGTTTGAAGTGCATGCAAGACTGGGGAAAGGGTGGAGGAGAATGTGAGATTATGAGAATGATGGGGGGCAGTGGGAGAGGGCTCCGGTGTCGGGAGGAGGAGTACGTGGGGGAGTGGGAAGCTTTCGATTATGGGAGAGTGGGGGAGAGGACGTGGGGAAGAAGATGAAGGCGTCGGTTTATTTTTTTTTCAAACTGATAGTTGGTACGCGGTCTATCGATAGACCGCGTATATCGTAGATGGTCTCAGAGTAGACCGTTCATTAATAACGTCTCAGCTCCTATTTAAGCGGTCGTCCTTTGACAGTTCATGTCACTAAGCGGTCTGTCACTAGGCCGTGCTGAGGCTATGGTCAGGGTCAAACTAGCATTGCTCTCACGGCCTTATATGGACCGTTTATATGGTTCGACGGTCTGGGTTAGACCATGTAGGTGCTGAAATAATGGATAATACTTTTGATGCTATGTTGATGCATTATGTGCTTGATTGATAACTCCTTTTTGACTTTTATTGTCTCATGATATATATCAATTGCAAAACCCTTGTTCATGATTTTCTTGCAGCATCACCTCACTTCCACTACCGGATAGGTAAGTCAGGTAAGTATCTCGATCCTTAGGTCCCTTATTGCATTACTATATGGTATCTATGCTATATTATCTCAAGAACCAATTGGTTATTCACGTGTTCCAGGATCTGACGTTCCCCTATAACAAAAATGATGATGATCTAGGTTAGCGTGTTTAATCATCGGATAGGCCGTTAGGTTGGGAAAGTTAGGGGACGACGGTTCTATCTTGCACGCCGTGGTTGTAGATAGTGTCCTGACTCTGATTGTTCCAGTCTAGCAATATTATTCTTGAATATTTTTTATTTTATGGCTTTATTTGTATTCGTTTTAATGATTTCTTTTATTTTAGCCCAGCATGCATCATACGCATCTTTTGAGCATTCATGACCCATGGTCTGTCTGAAAATGTCTCATTTGTGATGGACGATTGTACCGTTCATAGTTTTGGTAAGAGAGAGAAGCTATTCCTCTCTGAGTTGGAAGATTTTCTCTGGTCTGATCACCTGGTTTGATTGACTAAAGGGTCCCTGTGTGGAGTTTTAATCTGCTTCTTTATTTATTTTTTATTATCGCTTGCTCCGGTCCCCTCATTGGTCCAAGGGATTGTGTCCCACATGAGGTTGATCGTATGTTTTCCTTTTATTTAGATAGTTTCTACAGACTGGCGTCGTTTTGGTCCGATCATCCCTTATGTTTGGTTCGGAGTTTTTTGGAAGATTCATGTCGCTCATTGGCGAGAAAATGAGCGTCTTTTGCCTTAACACCCGCTTTTCAGTCCGCTCCGCTTCATTTCCGCTTCATCTCCATGTTCCATTTCGCTTTCGCTTCACTTCCACTTGCTCCCCTGCAAAGCGGACGTTAAGGAGGGATATCTGTTGACACCCGTTTTTTTACCTATGAGTTGGGTCATTCGTCTTACCATCAAGTTTGATGCCTCGAGTTGTCCATTACTCATTCGGCCATTTTCAGGCATATCTTTGGGCTGATTTTATGGGTATCTCCCTCCCTGGCTAAGTTTGCTTTTGAATTCAGGATTAATGGGCCTTGATCACGCTTGGTCTGTAGGGTAAATGGGCTCGTTTTTCCCCTTTTATTAATTTCAAACGCCCAGCTTGTATGCGGTCTAGCGATGGGCCGTGCAGTGGCTGAGCGGTCTTTGTAGAACCGTTCACATGCTCTAAGCGATTTATTGGATATTTATTCGATTTTCCTAAATTTTCACCGACAAGCCTTTGCACGGTCTGAGCTCAGCCGTTTACCCCCTTTAAACGGCCTGTCTTTAGACCGTTCAACTCCCAGAGTCCTAAGTCGGTTGGTTTTTCAGATAATTATCTATTTATCCTATTTTATTGGATTTATCACCGACACCTTTTTCACGGCCTAGCATTGACCGTGCCATTTATTGAGTGGTCTAGCATTAGACCGTTTTATCCTAAAGAGTCCAGCGCCGTGATAGCCGGTCAGTTCGATGGGATAATTGGATAATTTAATGATTTATCTATTTACCACCGACGGCAGTAGGCAGTCTAGCAATGGACCGTGTATTGAGCTGGGCGGTCAATCGATCAACCGCGTATGAGACCGAGAACCTTGGCTTTAACAGATTTTCTCTCTCCATTCATGGTCGAATGGGCTGTTTAATCCTCGATTTTCTCCGCGGATTCTCAACCAAATTGAGTTCCGTTTGATCCCGGTGAAAGTTGGTGATATTATCTTTAATTTATCTTTCACAATCTCGGCCGAATTTTCACTAAAACCCCCTCAATTTTGAGTGGAATTTCAGGGGTCTATAAATAGAACCCTTAGTCCAAGCTTGAAAGGGGGGGAGATTTTGCGTCTACGTCGAAGTGCTGCCGAGTTTTTGAGCGAACTGTAGCCAAGGAGGGAGGCTCTCTACGTCCATTTAAGCCTCCGGTTCAGGGAGTAGTCTTGTGTCTTCTTTTCTTTGAGTCTTAATCATTTCTATCATTAACCATTACATGCTCATTTTCCTTCCCTTTTCATCCACGTTTTTCATTGTCATTTCCATTCTATCACACCTCCCATTTGTTTTCACGTCCTATAGGGGTTTAAAAACCACCCCAGGTATTCCCCACTCCATGTTATCATGTTAGTTTCCCATTTTATTTTATAGTTACTACACATTCCAAGACTGATTTGGGTTTTATTTTCTTGTTCTCTGAGTTATTTTGCAGGTCAACACAAGCACAGCACGAGGCCCATCCCCATTGGCCGGCCGGAAGGGGTGGAGGATTGAGTTCCACAACTTGGAGTCGGTCATTTTTCATCCGGTGGCAGGTGTACACGGCTTGTCTAGGACTGTGCAACGCCTTCTTGCGGCCAGCTGCAGACCATTTCAAGCCAACCAGTCTTCATCCTACATTCTCTCTCCAGCGCTGTACGCGGCCTATCGAGCAACCGTCCATGTCATTGAGCGGTCTTCGCTGGACCGTATACAACTGCCAGCGCTGCACTTTGGGCGAGTGTCTTCTCCCTTTCCAAGGTACGTAGTATTCTTCGGTACCTCGTGTCTTGTTGGCGATCACGGTCATGCACACACCTCTCTACCCTTTTAGCCTTTATTTCTATTTTTATATCCTGATATAGAAAGGTAAGGGAGAGGAGGGGGAAAAACATATCAACAACGTCGAATCGGCCAAGCAAGGGGAGCACCGGATCAACCCAAAAGAGGTGCGCCAGATCAGCTTCTAGAGGAGACCGACCGGCTGCAACGCATGGGCGCGCCAGATCACCAGTAAGGGGCATGGCGGATCAAGGGTTGGCCCCTGTCGGATTGCGCACCGGTTCACAGTGACATGGGATCGGCCAGATGAAGGCGTCGGATCAGCCAAAAGTGGTTGCCAGATCAGCCATCTAGAGATCTGCACCGATTCAAACGGTGAAAGGGGGGCACGTCGATTCGTCCGATTGCAGGGCGCCAGATCACCTGGGATGAAAATAGAACATCGTGGAAATTGATGGGAAACGAAGTGTGAAGGGCCAAGGGGGAAGGCGATCACACAGGCAATTGAGGCCAGATCCATGGCAAGTTTTTCCTTCCACTGATGGGCTGCAAAGAAGGAAGAAAGGGGATCAAAGGCCTATGGGTTTGTGCGATGAAACCATGTCGGTTCACAAAAAATGGGAAGCAGAGCGCTGTGGATTGCTCAACACTAGCACCATAAGGGGGCTAACGGGGGGAACGATCGAGTGGGTCACCCAACTGGACCCCTGGCCATCCGTCCTCTCTCACCAATAAAGCGCGGAGAATGGGGTAAGGGGCTAGCACCCCTCCGCGGACAGTGTTCGCAATGGGAAAAGGGATCAGTGAAGCATGCGATCTAGACTTCCTGTGAAAGAGGGAAAGAAGGGGATTTCAGGCACCTTGCATCCCGAGGTCATGCTCACTATTCTGAGCAAACTCCGGAAGCGGACGCCTAGGAGGGTGTTCTTACGATCACATACACGAGCGATAAACCATCGGTGAGGAAGGGGAGGCAGCCGTTGCACAAAATAGAGAAGAGAAGGCAAAGACAACTCAGAACATGACAAAAGTCCAGCACGAAGATTAAATCGTCAACTCTTTCATTGATAGAAGAACGGGAAATACAATAGATGTAGCCCTTAGTCGGGCATAAAAAGAAATACAATCGAACTCACCTACGGGGGAAAACGCTCAAGAGATTCTTCCCCTCCCTCTCTCTTCTCACTTTTCCTCTTAGGATGACTCTTCACCCTCCTCCTGCTTCTTTCGCTCCTTCGCTTCTCTTCTTCTTGCCTTGCTTCTCTTGTATCTCTTTTGTTCTTTGTATCTCTACTTGTCTTCTCTCGTATGTTCTTCGTATTCTCGTGTCTCTGTGTCTCAATGCCGTTGCCCTTCTTTTATAGGGGTGTGGCAGGTGGTCCGGGACGAGCTAGCGCAGTGAACCGGCGTGGGTGACTTCATGCCCACGCAAAGAGCGTGACTATGGGTGAAACGGCACCGCCAACCTGTTCCGGTGCCGAAGTGACGTCGTATCATCCCTTTGAATGGTTGCTGCGTCGATCCGACTTAACAGTGCCGATTCAAGTGGGCTTGTGTGCTTTTTGATGTTTCGACTCTTGCCGTCGGGCAGAAGCATGCCGCCTCCTTTCCTCAGGCGCATCGTTAGGCGTGCGACGCACACTTGCAATCTTAGGGTTCATTCGTCCTTCCCGGACGTGGGTTTTAGGCTGATCCGACGTGACTCATCTGACGCTGGTTCAGGTTGATTCCTACCTTTCTCGATATTCTAACTTTCATCGTCGGGGTGGAGCATGTTGACTCCTTCCCTTAGGTGCATCATCAGGTGAGCTGCGCACGCCTGCAATTGGGTTTCTTCGTCCTTCTTGGATGCGGGTTTAAGCTGATTCGACGCGGCTCATCTGACGCTACATCAACACTTTTGTCACTATTCTGGGGAATTCTCTTTTGATTCTCTCTTCGCTCGGCTGACAACGCTCCTTGTTCACGACACCATATTTTAGGTGCCAACAAGGGGTGGGACCGAACACATCGATAGAGGGACGGTTGCTTCGATCTTATGTCTTCAGGTGGCTAGGCGACAGGTTAAGGCTACGAGGTGGGGGTGGTAGGTAGCTTCAGACAAGGTCAGACGATTTTCGGCTAGAGGTATTTTTTTCTTACTTTCACTCTAAACATTTGAAGATTGGGGGGGCAGAGAGCGGCTCCGGTACCGAATTTGAGTGAGGGGAGATGCTCCTGTGTGTCGATCTGGCTGCTCTCCTACCGGTCTACTGCGGAGCACTACCAAATTTGCACACAAGGTAGTTGGTCGGGCCTCCCCCCAGCCAGACTGGTACAGTTGCAAGGGTGATCAGCGTGTTTATTGTAGATATTGCTCACATCGTGTCACCGGCATATATAGATTTGTAGATCACCTCACGGGAGTGGGACGAGATTATCCTCCATGCTCTTTAGTTCCAGAGGATGTCCGAGATTTTTTTCGGGCAGCGTTACGTGACAATTGTTTTTATGGCAGGAGACGTAGGGCTATATCCTCCTTCACATCCAGAGTTCCACCACCACCAACACTGGTCCCACCGGTATCCTCCTTCACGGCCAGGGTTCCACCATCACCTGCACCAGTCTGAGCAGCAACAGATGATAGTGAGGCATGCATAGATGTAATTAGAGCTTTCTTTAGACGATTTCATGTATTTTTCACCGCTACGCATGACCTATTATTTGTGCAAATTGTTGCATTTTTTCAGAGTCACACACATACAACTCCACCCACTATAATAGAGTTAGATTTTATAGGTCACGCGCCATATGTATCTGATTCTGATCGAGACATGATATTGACAGATGAGTCAGTTGATTGACCTTATACATTTTATGTTTTATGAGTGGAATTGAATAATATATCTGTTCTCTTTAACTTAGCTTTTTTGATCTTTAAATAATATATTTAATTATGTGGTATAATAGATTATTGTAAAAATTAAATTAATTTCACGTGATGTAATGATATATTTAATTATGTTCAATTATGTATAACTAATTATGTATTCTTATTCCCTACCATAATATATTTCCTAATGTGTACCTAATTATGTTTGGGCGACTATTATTACAAATTTAAAGTTAACTATGTGTAACTAAGTATAGCCACATAAAAAAGAATCATTTTCCCGGATTTCATATGCTATCTCAAATCTCGTCATTTTTCCATTGTAAAATAGTCAAATATCTATACATCCTTATCAATACTCGATGAAAACTCCTTTCAATGCCATCAACCTCCAAACGTAGGAGGATTAATATTTACACCTTCCAATGGTAGCTTGGGGAACGGGAGAACTCGAGAGAAAAATTAAAATAAGATAAGCCCAGTTATGATATCTTCTGATTAAAATAAAATTATTTATTCTTTGAAATAACATACTTAAGGATTGCTTCACAAATCCGAGAGGAGCAAGAGAAGACAAGGTGTTCTGTGCGTCACATAGAAATCATCTGTTACAGGATGCCAACCTCACAATGGCATAAATTTCGTGACCCAAAACTTCCCAGTGGATCTAGCATTCATAACTGAGATTAAGCCAGCAAGAAAGCTAGACAAACACAGAAGAATGCAAGTGGAAGTAGCAAGTGTGATTTTACTGTAGGGCTATCATTTGGCAACTATGGATAAGCACGTGGGGATGGCATCACACAGTTGTCCCCATTGAAATATATGCGTCTGGGGAATGCCCACCCCTTCTGAAAAGTGAAGGTTGATGGGTCCTTCTTAAACAGAAGCTCCGACTTCACGTTCCCAAATGGGCCTGCTTTCATGAGCACATCATTGTGATGTTTGACCCCCCACAGCATTGCCGTATCATCTGAGAGGTCAAGCTCGAAGGGTCAGTTGCAAATATCATGAGCAAATTAGTTATCTGCCTATAATGAAATCTCATGTGCCATTAAGGTGAATGTAAATTTCTCCAACACTCGATAACAGAAACAACGAACCCCCATCAGAAAGGTTAAAGAGTTCTAATTGTAACCTTAGTGTTGAACATCATTGCTAAAGTGGTAGAGATAATCTGGGTTGATATGGAGAACTTACTGATCCCAGCGTAAGGAGTCAATAACTTGTAGTTGAAGCTGAAAATCTTGGTGCGGTTGTCAAGATTTGGGTGCTGGACTTCTAAGTTCCACTGTGTGTAATTCATCCTGTAGTTGAAATTTGTAATTGTGATTTTCACCCGCCAGTAGTCTTTGTAGTTGAGCTTAACATGCCAGTGTACACGTATCGGACACATATGAGAAGTACATCGAACCAAAGGTGTGAAGCTACTTCTGCCAGGACCATTTACAGCAGACGGTAAATAAGGTGAGTCACCCCTGTAGAGCAGTCAAACAACGCAAAAAAAATATCAGTGTGACATATAGGACATATTAAATGAGAAGTGTACTTGGAACATCCGAGGAATGCAACTCACTCCACACAACTTCCTGGCTGAGTAATGTTATTCTGGCAACCACAGGAACATGTTGGGCAATTGACAATTGTGTCATTGTAAAAAGACGAGAGAGACACACAGCAACTAGGAGTCTTATGTGCCACGAACTGAGAGTATGTACATATAACATCCCATGTCACTGCATTAATACAAGAGGAAACATTAGAAACCAACCAAAGAGAAAAGAGGGGTAGAAATCCATCAAGAGGAAAATCATAACTCAATCTGTCAATCTGAGACAGCCAAAAAACATAAATCCAAGAAAGCTAACAAAGATTGAAGTATTCCAAGTTTTGACGTCTACAATCATAGAGCTGTAAATATATCAAATACCCACATCTTCTAATGCTTGCAATTTTTTTTTCATGAGCTCACATAGCCCTTACCTGTCATTATGTCAAATTGACCAGTTTGATATCTCATTACACCTAAGGTAGTTGTTGAACATCAAATAATTGAGCCCCCTAATGTTCAGGGATGGCAGTGTCGGTTTCGGACTCGGTTTCGAAACCGAAACAACTCGGTGTCGGTTTCGGCCGAAACCCAGTGAAAAGGTTAAAAAAAACATCAACATAAGTCTAAAAAATTAAAAAAAATCATAAAAATATAAATAATCACATAAAATTCATAAAATTCATTAGACATGTATTTGACTGTAAAGAAATTAGATTAAGTGCAATAAACATGAAGTAGGCATTGAAGTTCAAACATTGAACATGTTAAATTAATATTCTTGAGTACATACTAAGCATGAAGTAGGTTCAAGCAGTACAATAAACCTAATTAGACACAGTAAATGTTACAGAAATTAAATGATCCTTACCTAAATGATGATGCACTAATGTGGATAATAACTAAAACCTTCTCCCTCATCGTCTGGCTTTTGATGTTGATACCCATAAGGAAGTTGCATGTATTGTGTATATTCACTATAACCAAACAATGAGGTAGCCAAGTCCTGCATCCCTCTTTGGATCCCTCCTGGAGTGTAAAGTTGTTGGCTTAATTCGAATCCAGAATCAGCATAAGAACCTTGAGGATGAGAAGAGGAACTGGATAGAATTGGAATTCTGGTTCATGACCCCACCCATAAATGGTTGCTTCCTGTTGGCCAGCTCCATAACTTGATGGATGCCCATATTGGCTCTGTGAATCATATCCTTGCTCACTATGACTGTATCCTCTGCCTGTGTCTGCCAGGGATGGTAGTGTCGGTTTCAGACTCGGTTTCGGCTTCGGCCGAAACCTGCCGAAATCCAGTGAAAAGGTTCAAAAAAACATCAAAATAAGTCTAAAAAATCAAAAATAAATCAAAAAATATAAATAATCACATAAAAATCAAAAAATTCATTAGACATGCATTTGATTGTAAAGAAATTGAATTAAGTGCAATAAACATGAAGTAAGTATTGAAGTTTAACCATTGAACATGTTAAACTAATATTCTTGAGTACATACTAAGTATGAAGTAGGTTTAAGCAGTACAATAAATCTAATTAGACACAGTAAATGTTACAGAAATTAAATGATCCTTACCTAAATGATGATGCACTAATGTGGATAATAACTAGAACCTTCTCCCTCATCGTCTGATTTTTGATGTTGATACCCATAAGAAGGTTGCATGTATTATGTATATTCACTATAACCAAATAATGAAGTAGCCAAGTCTTGTATCCCTCTTTGGATCCCTCTTGGAGTGTAAGGTTGTTGGCTTGACTCGAATCCAGAATTAGCATAAGAATCTTGAGGATGAGAAGAGGAACTGGATGGAACTGGAATTCTGGTTCATGACCCCACCCATAATAGTTACTTCCAGCTGGCCACCTTGATAACCTGGTGGATGCTCATATTGGCTCTGTGAATCATATCCTCGCTCACTATGACTGTATCCTCTACCTGTGTCTGCATGGAAGGAGGAAGTACCACCATATGTGCCACCACCAGTAGTAGCACCTACAGCTGCACAGAGATAATCATCATCATCAGAATCATAAGAAACTAGTCACCTTTTAACCTTTGGGGATGCTTTTTTCTGTTTGGGTGTGATTTTTTCAGTCATCTTTGACATGAATCCTTTTTCTCTTGGCGTGTGCCTCACATAAATCTGCTTCAACTGCTCAATTGTCGGGTCCTCTCGAGCAGCAGCACTAGTCCTCTAAAACATCCCATGCACTGATATACTTCTTCTTAAGGATGGAGGTGGCTTGACCATTCTAAGAGTGATTGGCTTACTATCTGATTTTGAGTGTCTAGCTGGCTCAGATTCAGGCTGCTCCTCAGTGTCATGAACAAAAAAAGCTGGGTCCCTTCTCTGGTGTGCATGAGTCTCTCTAGCCCTCTTTGTTGCTCTTTTGTATTCTGAATCTCTTGGCTCATCTTCATCTAGTATGCCCTCTGCCCATGTTCTATCATCAACATCAAAAACGGGCTCATCAACCTGCTATCGTGTTTCCACCCAAGACTGCAAGGGATTGTCATCATCAAATAAAGCGTCCACATCAATTTCTGGAGTTGCATCCTCTGCGACGCGTTTATCCCTGAACTGTTATCTTAACTTCATGTTTTTTATTCTCAATCTCATATTGTAGTGGCAGTAAACCAATTTTTCTAACCGTTCAGCCTTTAGCCGATTGCGAACCTTTGAGTGTATAAGACTGAACGTGCTCCAATTTCTTTCACATTGGCTTGCCGATGTTGTTTGACTGAGCACCCTAATTGCAATGAAAGCCAATGCATTATTGCTCACATCTCGGCTGTTCACCATTATCCACCAGTCAGCTGTTCCACCAACCATAAACAAATAAATGTAAGATGTACTAATGCATATTGAGGTTAAGAAAGCACAAAAATATATATATATATATACCTGGGCTCACTCTTCCCACAGCGTATTGCAATTGGGAGTCAGAATATGTCCCAGTCCTCATTCTATAATAGTTCATCTACAAAAATAAAGTAATAGATTAACATAATGACTTAATTAAATTCTATACCTCTTATTGATAAAATCAATAAAGGCCAACCTCTATTTGGGTCTGAAGTCTCTTTCCTGGTGTCCTCGATAAACGACCAATGACTTTTAAAGTGCCTTGAAACACCTCGCTATCAACATGTGCATTGGCATCGTACATAAATCGAGGGTTGAGAAAATAACCTGCATTTGTGTATAGTTAACTAAATGTTAGATATAAAATAACCTAGGGCGAGTTTGATAAACGGTTAAAGTCGACAGGGATGAGATATCCCTGGGCGGGTGACTTGCTCAAATTAAGAGACGGAATGGCTCACTCGAACTATAGGCATTACCCCCCTGGAGGTCGACTTGCCCCTGGCATACCCTAGGCAGGTCGACCTGCCTAGGTTCCAAGGGCTGTTGGGACCTATCCCCTCATTGCCCTGGGACCTGGGTAGTCAAATCTAATATGTTTATCCTAACCGTGTTACTCTAACTTGTAGTCAAAATATACCGGGTTCTGCTCCCTGCGGGGCAGCACCAGTGTCAAGACGTCGTGCAGCTGTACTGCCGTACTGGAGTAGGTCCCTGAACCTATGGGTGCCTTTCCTTTCCTTCGAGCAGCTTGTTCACACTCCATTGCTTCAGTCAGCTCTAGATCTAAATCCTCAGTGCCTTCTTTATCATCATCCCTCCTTCCCTTTCTGTCCAAAATCTCCTCAGCAATTTCAGCCTCATCTTCAGCCCTTTGTTGCATCCTCTCCTTTTTGCCCAGAAAGCACTGGCGCATTTCTTCTCGGACCTCTCGAGGGCATCTGTCACATTATCTCACCGCTCCTCTTACCTCTGCCAAATGTTACTTTCCTCTAGTAATTCCGCCATGTATCTCCTTGCCACAATAATTGCATTTCACTTTTCTTCTCCTAGTATCAACTAAGGAGAGGTGGACCCACCCTGGATCCTCCTGCCCTTGCTGCTCCTGACTTTGTTCACGTCTAGGCATGATGCTGCATTAAGACAGTCAAAGACAAATAGTTGTAAGTATAATGAACTAATTCGGGTTTAATTATCAATTAACCGTTAATCACCCTTCATAAAAAGTAATTACCAGCATGCTCCCTCCCCAAATTCTTCAATGAAGCTTAATTGAGCCTAAGTAAACCGAATTAGACAAAACCCCCAATTTTAAGGAACTAATTAGGGCTTAATTATCAATTAACCCTTAATCACCCTTCATAAAAATTAATTACCAGCATGCTCCCACCCGAAATTCTTCAACGAAGCTTAATTGAGCTTCAATTGAGCCTAAGTAAACCTAATTAGACAAAAGTCCTAATTTTAAGGAACTAATTAGGGCTTAATTATCAATTAACATTTAATCACCCTTCATAAAAATTAATTACTAGCATGCTCCCACCCCAAATTCTTCAGTGAAGCTCAATTGAGCCTAAGTAAACCAAATTAGACAAAAGTCCCAAGTTTAAGAAACTAATTAGGGCTTAATTATCAATTAACCCTTAATCACCCTTCATAAAAATTAATTACTAGCATGCTCTCACCCCAAAGTCTTCAATAAAACTTAATTGAGCTTCAATTGAGCCTAAGTAAACATAATTAGACAAAATCCCCAATTTTAAGGAACTAATTAGGGTTTAATTTGAAGTCTTAACATATTTCATGGTTAAAAATTTACCTACAACTGAAAAACTAACCTACAACAAAAAAAACTTTCAACCCAACGAAAAAAACACAAAACAAAATAAACAAACCCCAAATTTACCTCAAGAAAATAACCTCTACACAGCAACAGCAGCAGCAGCAGCAGCAGCCTCAACAGCAACAGCACCCTCAGTAGCAGCAGCACAGCACAGCAACAGCACCCAACAACAGTAGCACAGCACAACAAGCCCTTTCTCCCTCAGATCTGAGGGAAAACACGAAGTGAACTCAGATTTAAGGGGAGTACACGTGGGTTTCAGGCGAAACCGTCCGGTTTCGGACCGAAACATGTAAGTTTCGAGCGAAACCGATATCGGTTTCGCCTGAAACAGATACCGATTTCGCCTGAAACAATTAAAACTAAAAATTTTTTAAGTTTCGGACCTGCTACAGTGAGCATATCGTTTCGGTTACGACCGAAACCGATACGTTTCGGCCGTATATTGAACATTAACATGGTTGGCAGTATTGGCCGAAACCGATACGTTTCGGCCGTATATTGAACATTAACATGGTTGGCAGTATTGGCCGAAACCGATACGTTTCGGCCGAAACCGATACAGTGAGCAGGTCCGGTATTGTTTCGGTTACGGCCGAAACCGATACGTTTCGGCCGTATATTGAACATTAGCATGGTTGGCAGTATTGGCCGAAACCGATATGTTTCGACCGTATTGGCCGAAACCGATACAGTGAGCAGGT
>JAHNEJ010000486.1:570000-617903 GCA_022559845.1 Amorphophallus konjac | reverse complement strand
TGTGAAAATGAACAGCAAAGACACGCCCTGGGAAAGGGCGTGTTCACAACAGCAAGAAAGACACGCCCTGCGATAGGTCGTGACAAACTTAAAACACGGCAGGGTGGCTGCCGTTAACTCTGTGACGGGCTCACAGACAGTAGGAAAAACACGCCTTAGGGTGAGGCGTTCTCAGGAAAGGACGCCTACACTGGAGGGCGTCAAAACTCAGATAATAATTAAACACGCCCTGATGACAGGCGTTGACAATAGATGGAACGCCTCTGGGAGCGGCGTTAATTCCACAGACAGTAAAACAATCATGCAGCAGGCAGCAGTTATAGTAAAAGACGCCCTGGGAATAGGCGTTACTCAGAGAAACACGCCCCTGAGAGGGGCGTTAAATATCAGACGATGAAATAAGCAACCAAAAAGCCAGCAGGTGTAATAAACACACGCCCTGGAAGGGGGCGTGATTCAACAAAACACGTCCCTGTGAGGGGCGTGAAATAAAAAGACGCCTTCGTGAAAGGCGTCAATAAGCAGAAATCGACCGACCCGGGAGTGTGCAGAGTGCACAATGGAGGGTGCCCGAGGGGCACAAGGGAGAGGGCACCGAGGGTACCAAGGGGAAAGGGCACGCGAGGGTGCCTAAGGGGAAAGGACACACGAGGGTGTCAAGGGGAAAGGACACTTGAGGGTGCCAATGGAGATGGTAATCAAGAAAGAAAACAGTGGAAGTCCCACCGTGATCGCCAATTTGTAGATTCGGATTAAAATCCACACTTATGAATAGAAATAAAAAAAATGAATATGATGAAGCACGAGGTGCTTAAAAGGAGTTGTGATCGCCAGAGGGATTACCTCAATAAGAAGAAAAGTGATCGCGTATACCTGGTGGAATTTGAGACGCGGGATGGATGTGGATTTCTTCCTCCAACTTCAATCGGCCGGCCGATGAAGTGGGTCTTCTTAGTTGATTACCTTGCAAAACGGACAATAAACACAAACAAGAAGAGAAGGGTCAGCCCAAAACGCAGTAGCATCTATCCAAATAGACATGTAATAATGAAGGAAAGAAAGGCACATGCGCACCTTATTTTTTTGGTTGTTTTTAAAACCCCTTAACAAGACTTAAGGGAGGGGGAGTATGACAATAAAGTGTGAATAAATATAAAGGATGAACGTGTATGATGAATGGAGTGATATGAATAAATAAAATAAAGAGATGAAAAGGGGTGAAATCCTGCTGTCCCTGGCGACAGTAAAGGAAAAAATGAATGAAGATGACAGAAATATATGGATGAAGCCGGATGAAGAAGGCTCTGTTCGTAAAAAAAAAAATGCTTAACCCTCTTACAAACGTTTCAACCTCTTTTACGGATGCTTCAACGCTTCAACCCTTCAACCTCTTTTACGGATCGATCCAGGCTTCAATTTATAGCCTCGATTGGATGTGATCAAGCAAGGTAAGATCAGAACGGGTAATGAGACATTCAAGGAAGGATTAAGATCGAGCAAGAGACCAAATTACGATAGTGAACTGTGAGGGAAAGTTCGAAAAAGGAAGGACTCTGGAGCGAAACACGCCTTAATCGAGGACGTCTCTTGATGAATTGACGACCGCAACAAAGGCGTTTCTTAAAAAACGACCTAGCAAAGGACGTTTCTTCCTGGATTTAATTTTAGAAATAAAACCTGCTCTGTTTAAACACTGGAATAACACGCCTATGATTACGGCGTTTCTTAAAAACACGCCTTGAGGAAAGGCGTTACTCAGAAAATGCCTTTTATGATAATTCCAGAAATTAGCGTATAATACCAAGAATTGACGCCCTGTCGCACGGTCGTCCTTTCTGTGAAAACGCCTTATTAAAGGTCGTGACTTTATAAATTAACGCCCTTACCAAAGTCGTGAATCATAAAAATGCAGGAAAAATGCAGGAAAAATCACAAAAATAGAAAAACTTCATATTATAGGAATATTGAAGTCCACTTGGGGCATTTATATAATAACATGAGATTTGATCAACAAAACGTCAATTTTGGCGTGTCTACAAAACACTCATATGTATTATATATATATAATGCATCTATATATATAATACATATATATATATAATACACACACATATATATAATACATATATATATATAATATACACACATATATATATATAATATATATATATGTAATACATATATAATACACACATATAATACACACATATATATAATACATATGAGTGTATATATAGCTATTAAACAATCCCATAGGCCTTTGGATGTGGGAATGGATTTTGACCCATTATTGTGTAAATTTGATGTAGATTTTCTTTATTGCCATCTTCCTTTTTCGAGTATCTGTAAAATAGGGAATTTATTGATCAAATTCTGATTAATTTCATGAAACTACACATTTTGATCTAAAATCGTGATTAAGTGTGATAAGTGCATATTTATTAATATTTAAGCTAATAAAAAGTGTGTAAATCATAAATTAACATGTATAAATACACACTCAGCAGCTGGTCGAAAATGCCAATAAGACTATCTTGAGAGGCATTAGGACTAGGCTCGGCAAAGCCAAGGGCAGCTTGCTTGAGGAATTGCCGAACGTACTTTGGTCGCACAGAACGACTCCTAGAATGGCAACCGGTGAAAGTCACTTTCAGCTGGTGTACGACACCGAGGCCGTGATCCCGTTGGAGATTGCCAATCCCTCCCTTCGAGTCATCTACTTCTCACCCGAGGCAAACGACCAGAAACTGCTCAAAAATCTCGACCTAGCAGATGAACTCCGAGAGATTGCCAGCATCCGAGCAACGGAATATCAACGCCGCCTCACTCGATACTACAACGCCAATGTCCGGGACAGACACTTCCAACCGGGAGACTTCGTTCTCAGGAAAGCCGAGGACTCTCGACCACTTGAGGCGACAGGCAAGCTATCCCCTAATTGGGAAGGCCCCTACCGAGTGGTCGAGACGCTCGGGAAAGGAGCATACCGGCTATCAACTATGGAAGGAGAACCCATCCCTCGGACGTGGAACACAACTACACTACGCAAGTTCTATTTCTGAACACTTCAATTATGCAAACAATATGAGCTAAATCAAAACTTCCCTTCCTTTTTCAGTCAAACAATTGTTTGTACATCAGAAAGGCCGAGGCCAATACAATACATGTCAAAAAGTAAAAATCCATCTGGCGCCGCCATACGAGCTCATCGCTCGGCCGACCCGATTAACCTTCCTGCGCCCAGCCATTGACTCTGCTTCGTGCAGAAACTGGCTCGGATTAAGGGTAGTCGACCCCGTTGGCTCGGGTAACTCGGAACAAAGGTGACAGAGGGATTAGGAAGAAGAAGGCTACCTTCCAAGTTGATAGAGACGGAGGAAGGTGAAGAGGGCGACGTGCTTCCACACGTCGAACCCCCTTCAAACCTACCCATCGACCATCGTACTCCCTTCAAACCCGAAGTGGAAAAGACTCTCTGCCCTCCATCATCGGCAGCTTCATCTTCCAGAGCGTCTTCCATGCTTCAAATTCGACGGCACAACGGCACAACGCTTCGTCAAGAAGGAGAGAGGAAAGGCTGTCAGAGAAAACCCTAAGTGATGGAGAGGGAGAGACGCCCTTTAGACCTTTTATAGGCAAAATGAGGTTACTTGCCTTAAATGATTCTCCCCTCGAAAACATGCTAAAGAGACTTCTCCCTACGAATGGTCACCTCAGACTCCTCGATTCCATCCCAGCAGGACACACGAAGCGGCCGGGCATTTAAAGAATGAGAAAATGGAAAGACACCCTGTCAGACGCCCGCCCAACCATCATGCGAGATCCCCGCAGAAGGTATCAGCACTTTCCAACTACCGCAGATATGCTGGTCAAACTACATCAATGGCGATACAAAAGAGTTAAGTTTTCATCATAACGCCACTGCCTTATGTTTTTCCCTTTACACAATAAGAGAAGTTTTTTCTTCAGAAAAAGGAAAAACATACAAGGAGAAAAAGCAAAGCAAATACATTAGCCTCTGGCCCACCCTAAGGCTCAGAAGTGGAAGGCTCGGATGGTCTGCCCCCAGCACCCTCGGCGACGACTGACCCTGGCACTGACCCCACCGGCATGGGAACTGCCTCAGTTGCGCGCCCTCCCGAGTCATCCGGAGTTGGTGACCCCTCGGACGAAGAGTCCCCCTGGTCTCCCTCCTCCGACGCCGAACCAGAGGAACCGGAGGATGACAAATCCGAGTCATAGCATTACTCGGATGGAAAATTGATTATCTCAGACGCCTGCTCCTCCGCATAAGAGATGGCCCGGTCATAGCCTTGCTTGAATCCCTTGAGGATGCCCCGGTGAAGTGCTGACTCTTAGTAGGAGAGGGCAGCCTCCTTGAGGTCGACCTGGTAGGCCTCCGAGCGTTTGTATTGCTCGAGGGCCTCCGCCCCGGCCGATTCCACCCTACCAGTGAGTTCAGCCTTCTCCCGCTCTGCCTCGGCTGACCGCTTCTCCGCCTCGGCCCTATCAACCTCGGCCTCCCCCCGAAGGCGCATGGCTTCCTCTGCTAGGCCCAAAAGCTCGGGGTGCTTGGCCTGCCACTGGCCATCTAGCTCGGTACGGGCCACACGCTCCTCCTCCAGAAGCATGTTCTTCCTCTCGAGCGACTCGCGGGCCTGAGCCAGTTGCTCGGTCAGTATCCGGGCCTCCGCCTGACTCGCCCGCGCTAGTCCTCTGACCGAGGAGAGCTCCCGCCGAAGCCCATCACGTTCCTTAGAGACCCGAGCCATCTTCCTGTCAGACCTACCAAGGGCCCAGGCGAGGTTCGCCCGCTCTGACTCTGACCGGGCGTAAGCTTCAGCCAGGGTGGCCCCCATCTGGGCCAGGACCAAGCTACCCTCCATAATCATCTCGAGAGCCGCGGGCGGGGAGCGTTGCCTGTCTCCTCCCTTCACCTTCGCAGCTATGCCACGGCATACCTGATACAGAGGACCCTGGATGCCGAGCCTCTCCAGGGCCTCCGAGATAGGGGTCCCCCCTCCGAGCGGCACCCCCTCGGAAGCCCCGCCAATCGGCCCGGATTGAGCCGCTGCTTCATCCTCCCCTCTCACCTCGGTCGGTTGGGGCTGCGTCGCGCCTCCTCGCAACCCCCCGACTTCGACTGACTCGGCCTCTGCGCTACCGCCTGGAGCGCCACTCGCCTCGATTGACGCCCCAACCTCGGCTGCAGTCTTGGAGTCGCCGTCTTAGCCCTCGGCTCCTACTGAGGGGAGAGCTGAGCTAGCACCGTCGCCAAACACAGAAGCTGCCCCGTCCCCTCGACTCTTGCTGAGGGGAGAGCCGATCCAGCGCCACCGCCACCAGCAGAAGCGGCCTCGGCCCCCTCAGCTCCTACTAAGGGGATAGCCGATCCAACGCCGCCATCCCTAGAAGCGGCCCTGGCCTCCTCGACACCGTCTCGCTCGGCGGATGGGGGAGCCGGCCCAATAAGGTCGGCCCTATCTCACTCGGAAGATGGGATAGCCACCGAGCCAGGGTCATCTTCAACAGCGGGGATGAACCCAACCTTCTTGGCCTGCTTCTTGGCCTTCACGGCGTCCCATATCATGCCCTACATGGGATCTTTGCGCTTGGCCCTTCGTTGCCTGGAAGACCCCTCCTTGGCCATCCCCTTGCTCTTATCTCGGGCTCGGGAGCGCCCCTCGGGAGCTCGCGACCCATCGACAGCCGAATCATCACCGAGATCGATCACCTCCCATTCGGCCGCAGGCTCCTCCTCCACAGTCGGCCGTTTGGCGTCTGCGCAGAAGAAAGATATGGTCAGGAAAAGAAAATGGTCTCGTCATTCGATGAAGAAGCTGATTCATAGCGTCCGAACCTGTCGGCTATAGTCGCGTAAGGAGGCACCGCTCGATGTTCTCCGGGGTAACCAGCTCCTCCGTGGACTGGCGATGCTTTAGCAAAATGGCCGCATCCTCCTCCACATCCGAAGAAAACTCATCCTGCCTCGGAGGGATGTTCGGATGGAAATTGGGGATTATGGGACACCTCCAAGTCTCCTCCACCAAAAAAATCTCCACCCAGAAGAACTGAGTCTTCCATCCCTTGTGGGAAGAGTCCTTCGAGGCTAAGGAGACACAGCTCATGTTCCGTCTTGCCTAGATGGAACAGAAGCCCTGCTCGCCTGAGGAATGCGCCTTCAGCTCGAAAAAATAATGGAAGAGATCCAAGGAAGGAGGAACCCCGCATTGGCGGCAGAGGATGCGAAAGGCGGAGAGAAGAAGATAAGAGTTGGCCACCAACTGTATGGGAGCCAACTTAAAGAAATCAAGACAACTTAAGGAAATCAAGAAGCTTCAGAACAAAGGGCTCGAAGGGAAGGCGGAAACCATTCTTCCATGACAGAAGGAACGAGCAGATATGGCCCGTACAAGAATCCAAGCTCGTCTCGTGCAGGGCAGCCACGACAAAGTAAAACTTGTAGGGCAAGCGAAACTAGTGCTACAACCATTTCACCTCCGCCTCCCCTAGCTCGTTGTACTTTAGAGCCGACGGTATCACCATCGCCCTTGCCTCAGGCTCACCCTCCCACTCTTCGACTTCCGGACGTTGGTCCGCCAACGGATTTGAAGAGGAACTTGAAGAGAAATGCTCCCGAGACTCCGGTGATTCTGGAAGAAGAGGAAGCTGTTGAACCGTCTCCGTGATTATGTCCGCCAACTCCGCAAACGCCGCCGCAAGCTTCTGCTCTTCCGTCGTGTCCTCACGACGCATCAAAGAGCCCAAAAGGCAAGCACGAAGGAGAGTAAAAACCCTAAAACAGAGGGAGTCTGGAACGATAACAAGCGCACAACGCCTATATTCCCATGCGGAAGGCGGCGCGTCGTTCCGACCTCCCAGAAAAGGGGGCCCCCTCATTTCAAATCTGCTAGGATTATCATCATTACGGGCCCAGGTGACCACGACATGTGGCTTCTTAACACTGCCAGATCTCCGCCAACCTGAGCCCCGCTGGTCCAAAACTCCAATGGCTACTCCACCGAGCCTAGCAAGGCTCGAGAGTAGGAGGGGGACAAGTAGAGAGGGGGATTTCTGTAGCCCATTTAAGAGCGGCCGAACGAGGTCCAGCATGACCAAACAAGGCCCAGCTCGCCTAGGTGGCAGCCCCACAGGGGCCACCTAAGGCCCAACAAGATCATTCGGGATCAAGCCCTTCTTCGACGGCCATTAGGTTCGGAAGGGCCGAGCGTCGGTCCGGTCGGAGGAAGACCCAAAGCCCGACTCATCCTTCTTATCGGGATAAGGGCTAGCGCCCCACGCCCACTCCGACTGAGCCTCACCCGAGCTACGCCCATCGCCCGGACAGGGCTGGTGCTCTTCAAGCTCGGGTCGACTGACGATTACTTATCCATGTTACCGTTGAGAGCCCTTTATGTTCAGGAGTTTACACGGATAAGGGACCCACGAGTCCGCAAGGTTATAAAGAGCCCACGATGAGGACGTAAAGAGCCCACGTCGAGGACGTAACCCCCGCCTGGAACTCCTCAACTTACGGGACTCATGAGGCTAGCGCACTATTTAAACTGGGGACTCCCTCCAGCAAACGGTAAGGCCTACACATGCCTAAAACCCCCTGAGCAGGAACCACTTCACCACCTTGGTGGAGAGGGATCTCGTGCATCTCCTTCCTCCTCCCTTCATAGCTTCCACCACTGCTCTATTGACTTAGGCATCGGAGGGTTTTCCCCAGGGAACCATCCCTAGGCCCCCTGATCTGTTTCCCTTTCCTTGCAGTTCACTACTCGGTGATCATCTTCCCCAGCTAAGGACCAGCACGAGATCGCCCCACTTCACCTCCTATCCGTAAGAATACACGTTGTTTAGACGCTAGTATTCCTAGGTATTTGGTAAGACTGACTGTTATGCTTCAGAATGAACAGAGATAGCAAAGTCATGTCTTGACATATCCTATCTCATTTCATTGATGAGAAGATATATTTCTCAGCAATTATGCCAGTGCTCTGCCTAGAGTCCAAATTAATTAAGACAGAGATAACAGGGGCACATCATGACATATCATTCGTCACTTCTTTTGAGGACGTGACATATTTCTCCGTGCAACAATATCATTGCTCTGTCAAATTGATTTTCACGAATTCTAGCTCATCAAGGTGTCTAACAACAATACTAAGCTTTAGCAACTTCAACTAATGTTACAATAACGTTTGAATTTTTAGATTTCTGGATAGTCATTCAAGGCACAATATGCAATCTCTAGTTAAGGCCTATTAACACCACGGAACATAGATGATTTCAAAAATATATCAGAACTTCAAGGAAATCATTAAATTTGAACCATTTTCAGTTGATGCACAATCATCAGTTCATATAATAGAAGGCTCTTACGCCATTGTTTCATCTGTGTCATGATCTCTTATTCAAATTGGAGGCCATTGAAGTTCAGATTGTAAAAGGTTAAGAAAAGCAATAAGACTCCCCCTAAGGATATGCAATAGATGCACTTAAGGAGTTATGTTTTTTCAATCAAGTGCAATGACAATTGTCAAGGAGAGGTTGACTTGTACCATGAAGGGATTGACCTGGTCAAACATGAAGTTGGCAGAGATGAAATGCATGACCCAACACATGGTTGTACACTTTTTTTTTTCAATCAACACCGGCGCTCAGAATCATCAACTAGTCGAGTGCATATCCCCCCAGCAGGGGAACATGTTCTCACTCCCCCAGGATGAAACTGTGGCCTAAGATTTTATTAGATTTTCTGAATAGAGGAGGTACATGATCATGGGGCATTCCCCTGTCTATACAAGTTACCAAAGCTGGAAAAAGATACCAAAAATTCTATTTACAAAAATGAAAGGAAGGCAAGCCTCCTTTATCCAGTTCTTCTGCCCGAGCACTTGTCTGGGACTGGGTGCGTCGACGCCAGCATCTGGATGCGTCGACGCTGTGTGAAGATAGCTTCTGAGGCTTCTTTTGTTTTAAAGCTTCAGGCAACCGCTGCATCGACGCTGGTAGTTGGTGGCGTCGACGCTATGTGAAGATAACCTGAAGATAGATTTCTATCTTGGGCTTCTGGAGGCAAACGCGTTGACGCTACACCCGAGTGGCATTGACGCAGTTAGTATGCGCGTGATACATGATCTTTGGGGCATTCCCCTGTCTATACAAGTTGCCAAAGCTAGAAAAAGATACCAAAAATTCTATTTACAAAAATGAAAGGAAGGCAAGCCTCCTTTGTCCATCATATAAACTCCCCTCACCATTTTGGGCAGATCACTTACAAGGGTAAAAATGGAGTTAGACTGACAAGAGCTAGCATAGGAGGCCAATGCATCAGCTAGCTGGTTGCCTTCCCTATAAACATGTCTCACCGGACAGCCACTTGAGGATATAAGTTCCAATATTTCACTCCACCAAGGATAGACAGTCCAGCTAGGAACTTTCTTCTTATGGATGGATTCCACTAGAAAGGCACAATCTGAAAAAATTGCAGATACTTTCAGTCCTCCCTTATTAACTATTGATAGCCCATCATAGAGAGCCCTTACTTCTGCAAGAAAACTACTCCCAAAGCCATAATAAAAGGCAAAGCTGATGATCATATTTCCTGCTGAATCTCTAACACAACCACCACCTCCACAATTTCCCAGGTTCCCTTTTGAAGCTCCATCTACATGAAGAGTAAAATGAAGAGGAGCTAGACTGCATGAAACAATCATTGGCATCCTCCTTGAAATAATCTTCGGGAACAGTTGGAACTGATTCAGGATTTTTATTTGATCTGCCGAGCTAGTAACTAGAAAGGATTGGTTATCAAGGGCTTGAGAGAGGCCTGCCACCACTTTCCTCTTGATACTTGGAATGTTGATGGTCACATTTTCAAACCTGGCAGAACATCTTGCCTTCCAAATCTCCCATACAATTAGAATTACAGCATGCATACCAGAATAGCTGAATGCTGAATGCAGCTTGGAGCCTGTCAAAATATTCCAGCCACGAATTGTAATGTGCTCACTTAGATTAATTTTAGTACTAATCAAGGGGGAGACCCATTTCCATAAAGCAGAAGCTAGATCTCCTTTAACAAACAGGTGATCTAGATCCTCCTGAGAAGGGAGTAGGCAGCAACTGCACTTTGAGACTAAGGAAATTCCACACTCAGAAATTCTGCCATCAACTGGAACTGCTCTATGAAGTAGCTTCCAATAGAAATTAGCTGCCCTTGGAGAAATGCTTGAGTGCCATAACTTGGCCCAAGGCTGCCTTAGTATACCTCTTTGTCTCAGCAGATTATTAGCAGACTGTACACTAAAGTCACCACCTACTGTACCAGTCCAGATGCAATGATCTGGCCTATTACTCAACTGAACTTTGGGTAGCAGTGAGGAATTACTGAGTAGGGACCAAACTGGATGGTTTGGATCAAGAAAAACCTCTCTAACTGTCAGCTTTGGCTGCCTCTGTATATTATTGAAATTGCCTGAAGGTATATTGTTGATTAACGGCCCTCTGCCCGTCCAATTATCCTTCCAAAAGTCTGTTCCCTTACCATCCCCAATTATCCATCTAGAATTATTTATGATTAACTTCTTAGCTTGCTGAAACATACCCTGAGACATCCCAGCTGGAAAAGGTCTTGTGCAGTCGAAAAGATTTATTTTAACAAGCCTTTGTCTGGCATACTGAGACCAAAGAGAAGACCCCTGAATAATTCTCCACAGACATTTAGTACCCAATGACAACTGGGTGATATTGAGATCTCTAATACCAAGGCCCCCTTCCAGTTTAGGCATTTGGATTTTTTTCCAGGAGATCCAATGGCGACGCCTCAGAATTTCAGAACCCTGCCAATAAAAGTTGGCACAGTGTCTGTCAATGGCATTGATAATTGACTTAGGACAGAAGCAAACAGATGCCAGGTATATTGGAATGCTTCGGAGAACAGAGTTGATGAGAATTGCCCTCCCAGCCTGTGAGAGTAGTTTGGATTGCCATCCCTCTAACTTCTGCTGAACTCTATCCACAATGTACTTAAAATCCTGGCATGTGTATCTTCCTTTCTTCACTGGAATACCAAGGTAATTAAAACTAGTAGAAGCAATTCTGAAACCAGTCTGCAGTTGTATAGATTGATTTATTGATAGGGGGACTTTGTCTGAAACAATTATGCTACTCTTGCCAACATTTATTTTCTGCCCTGAGCTATTCTCATATCTTGAAATAAAATGCAGCAGTGCTTCTATGTTGTGTTTACTAGCATTCAAGAAAATAAGTGTGTCATCCGCATACAGCAGATGAGATATTTGGGTAATATTTTTAGGCCCATTGTAACCCTTCAAAGCTCCTGATTGGAATAGAACAGTCAACCCCCTGCTTAGTACTTCCGAGGCTAGAATAAAAAGATATGGGGCAAGAGGGTCACCTTGTCTAATACCTCTGCTAGATTTAAAGAAACCTGCCATATTGCCATTGAAATTGACTGAAAACCAACAGTTAGTTAGAATCATTCCAATGTAAGAAGTGAATCTAGTATTGAAACCAAATTTCCTTAGGGCTGCCAGTAAAAAGTCCCACTCAATTCTGTCATAGGCCTTGGCCATATCCAGCTTGACAATGGCATTATGACCCCTTACTTTCCTATCAATATCTCCCATAAGTTGTCTTGCTATAGCAACATTGTCCAGAATATTACGGCCTTGGACAAAAGCTCCTTGTTCCTTGGAAATAATGTTTGGCAGAATTGGTGCAAGCCTCTTCGAAATGATTGAGGAGATAATTTTGTAGGAGAAATTACAAAGACTTATTGGCCGAAAATCATTAAAGGACATAGGCACTTGAATTTTTGGGATTAAAGCAATAATTGAAGATGCCATTCCTCTAGGAATTGGAAACCCCATGAAGAAGCTTTGCACTGCACAGATGACATCTTGGCCTATAATGTCCCAAACATGCTTATAAAACTCTCCAGGAAAACCATCCGGACCAGGGGTGCTGGATCCTTTTAGAGACCATACTGCCTCTTTATTCTCATTTCCTTCAGGAACAAAGCAAAGGAGACTGTTCTGATCATTAGTGATTAGTTGAGGAATGCAATCTAGTATGGAACAGTCCATTGTATGGTCTTCAGATGAGAAAAGCTTCTGGAAATACTGGTTTGCCTGCCTGCAAAGAATAGCTTGGTCTTCACACCAATTATCAGATTCATCCAGCTTTAACCTACAGATAAATCCTCTTCTTCGATTTTGTTGAGCAAGAGAGTGATAATATGATGTATTTCTGTCCCCACTTTCAATCCAATCTGTGCGGGATTTTTGATGCCAGAAAATTTCTTCCCTATACAAAGCCTGATGGAAATTTGCCATAGCAGCATTCAATTTACATCTGTTTTCAATTGAAGGAGAAATATCAAATTCAGTTTGTTTCTTTTCCACTTCCTGTTCTGCTAATCTAACATTCTTTATCACATCTCCAAAGATTTCCCTATTCCATTGGCTAAGAGACATTTTCACAGCCTTTAATTTGGTAGATAATCTAATCATTGCATTTGGATGTTGAACAGTACACTGCTTCCAAGCATCAGCTACAACTTGATTAAAGGATTTATGAGTACACCACATCTTTTGGAAAATGAACCTGGAAGGACCATGAGAAGAATTATAAGATGATAATAACATCGGGGTATGATCAGAAGGACCTCTTGCTAAGTGCTTCACAACCAGCTGGGGAAAAGCATTTTGACATTCAGTGTTAATAAAGACCCTGTCCAGTCTAGCTTTGATGTTTGCAGCTCCAGTTCAGTTATTATTCAATGTCATTGATTCACCAACATAGCCTGCATCCATGAGCCCTGCTGAGCAAACAAAGGCATTAAATTCAGCCATATTGGCCATTGAGGGAAAAATTCCACCCTTTTTTTCTGAAGGCTTCAAAACATAATTAAAGTCCCCTCCTATTATCCAAGGGACAGTCACTGTACCAGCAAAAGTAACTAACTCATTGAATAAATCAAGTCTAAGATGGGAATCACAGGAAGCATACACAAAGGAAAAGAGACTATTAAGTCTATTATCCTCCTTTAAACCCAAAGTAATATGCTGGGCAGATGAGCCAAGAACATCCCGCCTAAAGCTGTCGTGCCAAAAAAACCCAGATTTTAGAATCAGTTAAGGAATTGACAGCAAATTTTGCCAATTTTATAAACCTTCCAAGCTTCATAGCTTTCTCTGCATCCAGCATTGGCTCACTAATAGCAACTAGGTCCACTTTATGAATTTGAATCAGCTTCTTTAAACATCTCCGAGAACCTTGGTTCCCTACTCCTCTGATATTCCAAATAAGGGTTGTGTTCAACATTGGAATTCCTGTGGTTGAGCTTCAACCGATCTGGCTCTAGATCGTGTGATAATCCCCTTTTTTGAAGGAGCTCTTCCAGCAAGGGCCTCCCTTCCTACTTCAACAAATTGCATTAAGGAATTATCACTTTCAGCCCTTTCAACAATAGAATTTCCAATCTCTGATAGTGTAATGACCCGGTTTCTTGTCGGATCTTTGTCGAATCCTTTGCAGGTCTTGTTGGATCTTTGTTGGATCTTTCGGATCTCTTTCGGATTGGTTTCGTTGAGTTTCGGTTCGCTTTGGTGGCTTCCGAGTTGAGTTTGACGAGCCGTGTGGGTTTTTCTCACGAACTAGTTACGGAACCCTACGGTGAGTTTGTTTGCCAATTCTCGAACTCGTGGATGCTGCAGCGACGATATACTCGTCGAGCCGGTCATTTTGACTATTTTTGCGTATTTTTCTGAATTTGTGCATTTTCGGCGCATCTTCAGAATTTCCGGAAATTAGGAAAATTTCCTAATTTCTTTCTTTTTTTTCTTTTCTCTTTCTCTCTCTCCTTCTCATTCGCGCGACCGTCCCTCTCTCTCCCGTTCTCTCTCGTTCTCACCCCTTTCCGGCTTCGGCTGCAGACGGAGGCGTAGGTGGGCGAGGCGGTGAAGCCGTGGAGCTGGTTGGATGCGCGATGTAGCGAGGATCGGATCGATTCTGGCGCGATCCCGAACGGTGGATTCAAAGCCGGTGAAATCGGTTCGCGAGTGGTTTTCGGCGTGGTTTAGTCCTTTCGGGGCATGGTTTATTCGGTGGAGGTAGGGTGACGGATCCTTGCTTCTCCATCTTCGTTTTCCCTACCATTGCACGGCGTTCGGCTAGGAAACGAGCGTGTTTGGGCTTGTTTTGCCTAAACCGTGATTTTCGTGGTTTTTAGGGTCGGCCGGTAAACGGTGACCGTTTGCGGTTCAGTTAGTTTCTAAATGACCGCAGGGATGTTAGAATCCCATCCACGTTGATTTCGTGTGATTTGGTGTTCATTCGATGCCGGTAGAAGCCCGGGAACCTCGGTGACCCATTTTGGGTGGATTTGTCTAAATCGCCCGGATCGTGCGTTTTTGAGCTTGCATGTGGGGTTTTTGATGCCTTGGTGTTGTCTTTTGTCGTTGCGGTGTGTTTCCCCTGCGTTTCGGCGTGAACGGGGCGTGGAATGGGCCGATCCGGCCATTCCTATGTTTTCCCGCCGTAACCGAAGTAGCGGTCTAGCCAGCGACCGTCACTTGCTTTTGACGGCCCTACGATGGACCGTTATTTGGTTTGAGGGTTTATTAGCCCTTTTGTTTCTGGGTAAGCGACGGCCCTAGCTTGGAGCGTCGTTCCCGTGTAACGCGCCGGTGACTGGCCGTTACTTGCGTTTTGTTGATTTCTTTGGGGGTTAAGTCGGTTGGTCTAACGCGCTTGACCCAGCGCGTTAGATGGAAGCGGCGCGCCTTGCCCATGCCGTTGCTTGCCTGTTGACTGACGTTGACTCGTTGAGGCGGTGCCTTCGACGGTCGAACCCTTGTGCGTTGTTTGAGTGTAACGCGCCTGCCCCTGGCCGTTGCATTCTGTGTGGACGAGGTTGGGTGGCTGTCCCGTTGGAAGTGACGGTGGAGCCCCTGTGCGTCGTTAGTGAGTAACGCGCATGCCCCTGTCCGTCGTTTGCTGTGGTGTTGGGTTGAGGGTGGCCATGCCGTTGTGAGTAACGGATAGGCCCCCGTGCGTCTTTTGGTTCTGACGGCCCTCCCCTGCCGCGCTGTTTCGTGAGTGACGCGCCTGGCTTAGTGCGTTGCTTCATTTTGGGTTTGGGTGGCTATGCCGTTGGAAGTAACGGTGAAGCCTCCGTGCGTCGTTTGCTTGTAACGCTCTAGGAGCTGTGCGTTACTTGGCTTTTGTGTGGTTTTGTAGGTTATCAGGGTGGTGTGTGACGGCCTGTGTCCGTCCGTCGTTTGGGAAATAACGCCCCTGAGCTAGACCGTCACTTGCTAATAACGGTCTAGGGCATGTGCGTTACTTCCTTTGTGCCTTGGTTTTCCGGCCGATGATTCTGTGTGCCTTGGCTTGTCCTTGTGGTCTGCTCGTTGTCCTGTGGATGTCTTTTGATGTCCTATGAAGGGTAGGACTACGTTGTAAGGTGGCCAGGAGTCTTCTTACTTGTGGTAGGATTCTTGATCCTACTCTTGTATGCTTTTGTTGTTTGGTTTCGGTCAACCCGGTGTGACCCAGTGGTTGACATGTGATCTTGTTTGTGCGTGTCTTGGCGGTTCTGTCCTGTCCGAGACACTGCTTCTGGATGCTTCAAGGTGTTGTTCTACCTCGGTTGGTGTGTCCAGCTGTGCTGAGGGTTCTTGATGTTTCCCTCAGGTCTCCGTGTGTTGTTTTCTGCGGAGCGTGGTTTCTCTGGCTTAGGATTAGACCGATTGGCGACTTGTTCCGCTGTTTGTGACGATCTTGCCTTGAGTCGATCGACTCAGGATCGTTACATAGGAGGTCTAGTTGCTTGTCCTGAGTTGTCGACAGTGGCGATGCTGCCATTTGGTGCCTCGAAGTACGTGTTGAGGGGCGTGGTCGCCCGTTTGTACTTCGGCACTTGTGTTTGAGCTTCTGTGTCGTGTGAAGCCTCCACTTGTTGTTGCCTAAGGTCTGTTGAGTGCCGACCCGCTAGCGGATGGCGGAGGGTTATTCCTGGCGAGCGGTTTGTAGTTAGTTCTACGGGCTCCTAGTCAACGGTAGCGTCCTACCGAGGGAGAATACTAGCTAGAGGACCTGGCTTAGACTATAGCCAGTGTGTGCACACGTGGTCAGGGACGGAGGACCTGCGTCGACGGGTGTGACCCTGACTAGTTACTTGTTTGCTGTTACTGTTTGGTTCAGCTTGTGTCTCTGTCTCTGCTGTTGTTACAGCAGTGCTGTAGGCGAGACGCTTGAGGTGCGACGTAAGACGTCAGTGGACGTAGCTGGCTTTTTAAGGGGGTGCTTCCGTCACGTGACGCGTAGCTCTTCGCGTTTTCTTACGCGTTGTGACCTTTGCGAGTTGCCCGTTCGTGGCTGTGCTCGAGGTCAGTGTTCTGTCGTCTGCACGATGTTCTGATCGTGCATGGGGCCTTGTGCACGACGTTCTCTGTCGTGTTTTGTCTGTTTCCCGGTGTCGGCGTTCGCCTTCGCCTTTATTTGGGCTGGTTGACAGGCCGATGTACCCTTCTGTGTGAGTTTAGGGTCATCCACCTGTTGCCTTTTGTTTGGAGTAGTTTGGGATGCCGAGGTTAGTTCGGTAGCCGCTTGTTTGGTGCGGGTTCTCACCCTCTCCTGCGTGTTCCCTACTCCTACTTCCCGTCTGTTCCTTTACAGCTTTGTAGTGTAGCTTTCCTGCTTTGCTACGTTGCTGTTCTTGCTGCGTTTGTTGCTGCTTCCGTTGCTTTTGCTTTGTGCGTTTTCCAGTGGGGATCCGCGTGACCCCTACTGAGTTTCTGTCGAGACTCACCCCTGCTGCTTTTCAGGTGGGTTTCGACGTCTGCCTCTGCTGTTCCTGGTGGAGCGCTCTCTCGCCGTTGTAGCTGCCAGCCGTACCTGCGTCGGGTTTCTCCCGGCTTCTGTGTACGTTTCTTTCTGTCGTACTGTACTGTGCTAGACTTGTTGTCTCTCCTTTGGGCTGGACTCTGTGTTTAATTGTTAAAAATGTATTAATGAAGCTGTAATTTTATTTCTGCTACTTTAGCAATCCAATCAAATGAAATTTACTTGCTTACTGTTATATCTCTGTGGCTTCAATGTACTCTACACATGCCTTTTATCCCTTCGGCGCTTTCCCGCGCTTGGGAGGCCTCGCGGGTCCCTCATGGTATCACGTGTATTCGGTATTTATACCGGGTGCACCGGGTATCCGAAATCCGGGTCGCTACAGATGGTATCAGAGCAGTGTTCTGAGATGTTCGGAGTTCTTTTATGAGCTATCAGAGCGTTGTTGTGTGAAGTACATGGGAATCCGAGATATACAGTTTCCAGAGTCCTTAAGCCCAGTACAGTCTCTTGCTGGCGTAGGTGTTGCGATGGTTTATCGCAGTGTTTCTCGCGTGTGGTCTTGTACGTGCTTGGTTGGCACTGTACAAGATGGTTTTTGCTCTCGTCTGGATGTGACGATGTGCTTCGTTCGTTTTGAAGTTGGTCTCGATCGTGTTGCGCTTGGCAGTGTTTATCGGTTGGCATGAACCTGCAGTGCATTGTTCGAGCTGTTTTCTGTATTTTGCTCAGGTAGCTTATGACTTTTTAGCGTTGGTGTGATGGCCATACACGTTCTTACGTTGCTTTGGTTATGCCGGCTTGAGTCTGCTTAGCTTCTGATGCATTGTTGTTTTCGTTGTTTCGGTTGTCGTGTTGCCTCGATTGAGAAGTTGCTCGAGCGAACCTAGGATTTTCCCTTCCTGGTGAGCTGCTGTTGTTGAGCTTGTTGCTTCTCGTCCTTCGTGGTGATGCTTTTTCGAGGTTAGCCTTGGATTTGCTGTCTTAGTGATGCCTTTGTCCTGTGTCTGCTTAAGTGTAGACAACTTTATTTTGAGTCTGATCTGCTTCTTGTTGTACGGTTGCTTGGCTTTGGACTCCGTAATGGTGTTAAGAGCTGTTGTGTACCGTAATTGTCGTGCTGTGTCTAACGGCCGATGTATTGTGAAGGCTCATTTATTGTGTCGGGACGTGAAGGTAAGCTGAGACTGATGCTTTCCTTGTGCTTTGTGCTGAAGCTGGTGCTCTTCTCTTGTTGCACTTAGGCTCTTTGTGTTCGGTTATTCGTTGGATCGGTGCTCGTGGCGTGTGAATTGTGATCTTGTTGATTGCGATGGCGCTGGTGTGTGCTGAGATGCGATTTCCGATGTTGTTCTGTTGCCTGTGCACGTTGTTGAGAGTACAGCTGTTGTGTGTGGGTTGGCTACCCACTTGTCGAGAGGTTCTTTCTTTCTCGATGTGGCTTCGTCTTGGCTTTTTGTGCCTTGACTTTGTCGGTTGCCGTGCCATTGTTTTTGGTTTTTCGGTGTTGGCATGGGCTTGTGTGAGTGTTGGGGAATTGGTTGGCATTCCTTGCTGATTAAGTACCCTTTGCTCTGCTTTTGCCTTCTTGGGTGTTGTGCTCTTGAGGCGTGTTGCTAGTCCTTGAGTTGCGTTCCCCGAGATTATTGTCGTTTCTTGTTGTTGTGGGTCTTCTCTTGGTGAGCAGTCTGATGCGTAACCCGTTCTTGTGTGGTTGTGTGCTTAGCTGTTCTTGTGCCTTGTTGTGACCCTGCTTGCAGATGTGTTCCTTGGCACTGCGTGTTGTGCGGAGCCAAAATTCTGCAGGTGCTGCCGTTGTGTTGTTTTGGCGCTGTTTCTTTATGATTTTGCGTTCTCGTCTTGGACCATTGTCTTGTCAATTAGCTTTGCTGTGCTCCCTTTTCCTTAGTGGAGTTAGCTTGCGACTTGATCAGATGTGATATCTGAGTGAGTGCTGACGTGATGGTGTCTGTGGTCCAGTGGTGTTGTTGTCGTTGGTGTCCTGTGTGCCAGGTGTCCCCTGTTGCCTTTGGCACTGGAGTCGATGATGTGGTCGAGCTATCAGCTGTGAGGACTGTGTCTCCTTGTGTAAGCTGCTGCTTGCCGTGTTGTTGTTGTGTTTTTCGGTGTTGGTTCTCGATTGTTGTGGCTGTCGTGTCTCCTGCTCTGTGAGACGCAAACGACGTTGCCCTTGCTTCGGAGGTGTCAGATGTGTTCACTTTGGTGCCGTACTCGTGCTGTAGACTTGCTGTCTTGGAAGCTAGAGTGTGTACCTGTAATTGTGGTCTGACGCTGTTCCTCTGAGCTGTGTTTTTCGAGATTTGTGTTGTTGGGTTGTTCTTCCCTGCTTCTCCTTTGTTAGTCCTTAATTTCGAGGGCGAAATTTCTTAAAGGAGGGGAGGATGTAATGACCCAGTTTCTTGTCGGATCTTTGTCGAATCCTTTGCAGGTCTTGTTGGATCTTTGTTGGATCTTTCGGATCTCTTTCGGATTGGTTTCGTTGAGTTTCGGTTCGCTTTGGTGGCTTCCGAGTTGAGTTTGACGAGCCGTGTGGGTTTTTCTCACGAACTAGTTACGGAACCCTACGGTGAGTTTGTTTGCCAATTCTCGAACTCGTGGATGCTGCAGCGACGATATACTCGTCGAGCCGGTCATTTTGACTATTTTTGCGTATTTTTCTGAATTTGTGCATTTTCGGCGCATCTTCAGAATTTCCGGAAATTAGGAAAATTTCCTAATTTCTTTCTTTTTTTTCTTTTCTCTTTCTCTCTCTCCTTCTCATTCGCGCGACCGTCCCTCTCTCTCCCGTTCTCTCTCGTTCTCACCCCTTTCCGGCTTCGGCTGCAGACGGAGGCGTAGGTGGGCGAGGCGGTGAAGCCGTGGAGCTGGTTGGATGCGCGATGTAGCGAGGATCGGATCGATTCTGGCGCGATCCCGAACGGTGGATTCAAAGCCGGTGAAATCGGTTCGCGAGTGGTTTTCGGCGTGGTTTAGTCCTTTCGGGGCATGGTTTCTTCGGTGGAGGTAGGGTGACGGATCCTTGCTTCTCCATCTTCGTTTTCCCTGCCATTGCACGGCGTTCGGCTAGGAAACGAGCGTGTTTGGGCTTGTTTTGCCTAAACCGTGATTTTCGTGGTTTTTAGGGTCGGCCGGTAAACGGTGACCGTTTGCGGTTCAGTTAGTTTCTAAATGACCGCAGGGATGTTAGAATCCCATCCACGTTGATTTCGTGTGATTTGGTGTTCATTCGAGGCCGGTAGAAGCCCGGGAACCTCGGTGACCCATTTTGGGTGGATTTGTCTAAATCGCCCGGATCGTGCGTTTTTGAGCTTGCATGTGGGGTTTTTGATGCCTTGGTGTTGTCTTTTGTCGTTGCGGTGTGTTTCCCCTGCGTTTCGGCGTGAACGGGGCGTGGAATGGGCCGATCCGGCCATTCCTATGTTTTCCCGCCGTAACCGAAGTAGCGGTCTAGCCAGCGACCGTCACTTGCTTTTGACGGCCCTACGATGGACCGTTATTTGGTTTGAGGGTTTATTAGCCCTTTTGTTTCTGGGTAAGCGACGGCCCTAGCTTGGAGCGTCGTTCCCGTGTTACGCGCCGGTGACTGGCCGTTACTTGCGTTTTGTTGTTTTCTTTGGGGGTTAAGTCGGTTGGTCTAACGCGCTTGACCCAACACGTTAGATGGAAGCGGCGCGCCTTGCCCAGGCCGTTGCTTGCCTGTTGACTGACGTTGACTCGTTGAGGCGGTGCCTTCGACGGTCGAACCCTTGTGCGTTGTTTGAGTGTAACGCGCCTTCCCCTGGCCGTTGCATTCTGTGTGGACGAGGTTGGGTGGCTGTCCCGTTGGAAGTGACGGTGGAGCCCCTGTGCGTCGTTAGTGAGTAACGCGCATGCCCCTGTCCGTCGTTTGCTGTGGTGTTGGGTTGAGGGTGGCCATGCCGTTGTGAGTAACGGATAGGCCCCCGTGCGTCGTTTGGTTCTGACGGCCCTCCCCTGCCGCGCTGTTTCGTGAGTGATGCGCCTGGCTTAGCGTGTTGCTTCATTTTGGGTTTGGGTGGCTATGCCGTTGGAAGTAACGGTGAAGCCTCCGTGCGTCGTTTGCTTGTAACGCGCTAGGAGCTGTGCGTTACTTGGCTTTTGTGTGGTTTTGTAGGTTATCAGGGTGGTGTGTGACGGCCTGTGTCCGTCCGTCGTTTGGGAAATAACGCCCCTGAGCTAGACCGTCACTTGCTAATAACGGTCTAGGGCCTGTGCGTTACTTCCTTTGTGCCTTGGTTTTCCGGCCGATGATTCTGTGTGTCTTGGCTTGTCCTTGTGGTCTGCCCGTTGTCCTGTGGATGTCTTTTGATGTCCTATGAAGGGTAGGACTACGTTGTAAGGTGGCCAGGAGTCTTCTTACTTGTGGTAGGATTCTTGATCCTACTCTTGTATGCTTTTGTTGTTTGGTTTCGGTCAACCCGGTGTGACCCAGTGGTTGACATGTGATCTTGTTTGTGCGTGTCTTGGCGGTTCTGTCCTGTCCGAGACACTGCTTCTGGATGCTTCGAGGTGTTGTTCTACCTCGGTTGGTGTGTCCAGCTGTGCTGAGGGTTCTTGATGTTTCCCTCAGGTCTCCGTGTGTTGTTTTCTGCGGAGCGTGGTTTCTTTGGCTTAGGATTAGACCGATTGGCAGCTTGTTCCGCTGTTTGTGACGATCTTGCCTTGAGTCGATCGACTCAGGATCGTTACATAGGAGGTCTAGTTGCTTGTCCTGAGTTGTCGGCAGTGGCGATGCTGCCATTTGGTGCCTCGAAGTACGTGTTGAGGGGCGTGGTCGCCCGTTTGTACTTCGGCACTTGTGTTTGAGCTTCTGTGTCGTGTGAAGCCTCCACTTGTTGTTGCCTAAGGTCTGTTGAGTGCCGACCCGCTAGCGGATGGCGGAGGGTTATTCCCGGTGAGCGGTTTGTAGTTAGTTCTGCGGGCTCCTAGTCAACGGTAGCGTCCTACCGAGGGAGAATACTAGCTAGAGGACCTGGCTTAGACTATAGCCAGTGTGTGCACACGTGGTCAGGGACGGAGGACTTACGTCGACGGGCGTGACCCTGACTAGTTACTTGTTTGCTGTTACTGTTTGGTTCAGCTTGTGTCTCTGTCTCTGCTGTTGTTACAGCAGTGCTGTAGGCGAGACGCTTGAGGTGCGGCGTAAGACGTCAGTGGACGCAGCTGGCTTTTTAAGGGGGTGCTTCCGTCACGTGACGCATAGCTCTTCGCGTTTTCTTGCGCGTTGTGACCTTTGCGAGTTGCCCGTTCGTGGCTGTGCTCGAGGTCAGTGTTCTGTCGTCTGCACGATGTTCTGATCGTGCGTGGGGCCTTGTGCACGACGTTCTCTGTCGTGTTTTATCTGTTTCCCGATGTCGGCATTCGCCTTCGCCTTTATTTGGGCTGGTTGACAGGCCGATGTACCCTTCTGTGTGAGTTTAGGGTCATCCACCTGTTGCCTTTTGTTTGGAGTAGTTTGGGATGCCGAGGTTAGTTCGGTAGCCGCTTGTTTGGTGCGGGTTCTCACCCTCTCCTGCGTGTTCCCTACTCCTACTTCCCGTCTGTTCCTTTACAGCTTTGTAGTGTAGCTTTCCTGCTTTGCTACGTTGCTGTTCTTGCTGCGTTTGTTGCTGCTTCCGTTGCTTTTGCTTTGTGCGTTTTCCAGTGGGGATCCGCGTGACCCCTACTGAGTTTCTGTTGAGACTCACCCCTGCTGCTTTTCAGGTGGGTTTCGACGTCTGCCTCTGCTGTTCCTGGTGGAGCGCTCTCTCGCCGTTATAGCTGCCAGCCGTACCTGCGTCGGGTTTCTCCCGGCTTCTGTGTACGTTTCTTTCTGTCGTACTGTACTGTGCTAGACTTGTTGTCTCTCTTTTGGGCTGGACTCTGTGTTTAATTGTTAAAAATGTATTAATGAAGCTGTAATTTTATTTCTGCTACTTTAGCAATCCAATCAAATGAAATTTACTTGCTTACTGTTATATCTCTGTGGCTTCAATGTACTCTACACATGCCTTTTATCCCTTCGGCGCATTCCCGCGCTTGGGAGGCCTCGCGGGTCCCTCATGGTATCACGTGTATTCGGTATTTATACCGGGTGCACCGTGAATCCGGGTCGCTACAGATAGCTTCTGGATGTCTGGCCGTTCAGAATCCCCTTGCCATTCAGAATATCTTCTTGATAGAATTGAAGAGGAATCAGTAGCAAGGAAACTGAAATTGCTTGAAGAGTCTATATTCTTCTTGGCTTCAACTGATTGAAGCTTGCTGCATTCAGGATTTGAAATATCCTTCTGACATAACATAATTTCCTCTTGTACCTGCTGAACTTTTCCATCAGATATAACTTGCTTGTCTACCTCAGTATTTAGTTATGTATTGACTTTCAACTGATTGGAAATTTGATTTATTCTTCTAGTTTGTTCCTGAGCATCTTCCTTGCTTGCTTGGGGAAAGTCAGATGAGTGAATTATAAGTACCTCATCAACATTTTATAATACTGCAAATCTATTCTCCTCTGAGACCACTTGTCGAACATGTTGTGGATCTGCTATTAGTGCCTTTTTAGAACCATTTGATTCTAAAACATGGGGACCAGAAGGCCGAGGCTTAAAGGTCTGAGTAAGGTTCTTAGTGATAGTCGGCTGACGACTGGCCTTCCCAAGCTTCTTCTTACAAAATTCAGCAGTATGACCAAGTTTATGGCAAAAAGAACAAAAAGCTGGTGCTCGATTAAAATTGACAGTCTGCCAATATCCTTTTCCATCCAGATCAATCCACAATCTCTCCTGACGAGTGGCTAGAATATCCATTTCTATGCATACAAGGGCCTCTGAGGTGTCTGTCAAGGCTAATGACTTCTCATGAATTCACAAAATTGGGCCAAAATTTCCAGCAATGGAACGCAGGCAATCTTCATGGTATAGATTAGCTGGGAGCGCAGGAAATCCAATCCAAACCGGAACGGTCGGCGGATCCAGTTCAAAATTAAAATCAGGAGTCCACCGAAAAAATCGAAATAGGAAACCATTTATCTACAGGTTTTTCTGTAAGAGAAGTTTCAGGAAATCCTCTTCTATGTCAAATCTAATAAGGAGATGTCTGGGATTTAACTTGCTTATAATAAAACCATTTGATATTGCCAATTGCTGCACCAGGCAGGATTTTATTTCAGCAAAAGAAGGCCTACCGTATGAGCACTTTGCCACGATTGCAAAGGAAAGAACCTGTAAAGAAGCTTGAAGATCTACCTTGGAGAAATATACAGCTGGCTCTCCTTGCTCGGTGAAAGCAGGCTCCTTAATCGGTATAGAAATTGATGCAGACCTTGGTTTCTCCATGATAACTTGAGCAAAGGATCGCCGGAAGATTTCGCTAGAAGAGGACGATCCGCCCCCTGGACGATCTCTGCCCCCTGCTAGCTCCGATGGAGCCCCCAGCATGAAGGAACTAGAAGGAAACCCCGCCGCACCAGCCATAGCCTGCTGGGAGGGAGGAACTCCAAGAACGTGGGAGAATGCGAACCAGAGTCTCTCACTCTAGAATCTAGAGAGAGAAAATGTTATTTGGCCGCCAGGTAATCCATGGTTGTACACTTATTAATGATAACAGAATGAGAATGAAACATATGCATGAATACTTCAAAGAGACAACTCCCCCTTACTATATGGCCTATATGCGATAGTGATGCATGGTACTTGGCGGAGGTGAATCCTTACGCATATTGAGTGCTTCTAGACAAGCATAACCTGTCTTTCCATACATCAACATTTAATATACCATGGCCATGCAAGAATGACGCTACACAAGCCATGCAATGCATCGTGAACATGAAGTCAACTTTATTATGCATTATGACTACATACAATGCTACACTATATGCAAAATGACATATTTACATATAAACAATGCATTGACATCAATATGTAAAAACACACAACTAAATTGAATAAGATCATCATTTCAATTTTTATTGGCCTGAGGTCGGCAAAGACCAAGCTCCCTTCTGAGTGTTGTAAACCTGTAATTACACAAGGGCTTGGTGAAGATATCATCAATTTGATTTAGAGTATCAACAAAATACAGTTCAAAGTTTTTCTTAACGACCTCATCTCTAATGAAGTGATGCCTAATCTCAATATAGAGTGCTGGACTGGATTTTTTGCAAGGTTGATAGCACTAGTGTTATCACACAGAATCGGGACACAACCAAGATCCACTAAGTAGTCTTGGAGTTGGTGTTTAATATCCAACACTTAGGTGCCACAGCTCCCCGCAGCAACATATTCTGCTTCTGCAGTTGAGAGAGCAACCGAGTGTTGTTTCTTGGAGGCCCAAGAAACTAAACACCCACCTAGAAACTAGCAATAGCCACTAGTACTCTTGCGATCCAGCTTGCATCCAGCATAGTCCGCATCAGAATAAGATATAAGAGATAAATCACATGATGACGGATACTGCAATCCCAAATCTTGAGTGCCGGAAAGATATCTAAGGATACGTTTGACGGTAGTCAAGTGAGATTCTCTAGGACTAGCTTGAAATCTGGCACAGAGGCAAATACTAAACTGGATATCTGATCGGGATGCAGTCAAAAAAAGTAAAGAGCCGATCATACCTCTATACATCTTTGCATCCACTAATTTACCATTTTCATCTGAATCCAGTGATGTTGAGGTTCTGATAGGAGTTACAATTATTTTACTGTTTGCCATGTCAAATCTTTTCAGCAGCTCCTTGATATATTTGGCTTGACTTATGAAGCACCCATCTTCTCCTTGGTTGACCTGCAGATCGAGAAAAAATTGGAGTTCTCCCATTATGCTCATCTCGAATTCGCTAGTCATGAGGTTAGCAAATTCCTCAAACATTTCAAATTTATTAGAACTAAACACAATATCATCAACATAAATTTGAACAATCAAGATATTTTTACCTTGCTTCTTGGTGAAAAGTGTTTGATCTACCTTACCTCGTGTGTACCCTTTCTCAATAAAGAACGAGCTTAGTCTCTCATACCAAGCTCTTGGTGCTTGCTTCAGTCCATAAAGCGTCATGTCTAGCTTGTATACAAAATCTGCATGGTTAGAGTTTTCAAAGCTAGGGGGCTGCTTAGCATAGACTTCTTCTTTGATCAATCCATTCAAGAAAGCACTTTTTACATCCATTTGATACAGCTTTATTCTAAAGGAGCATGCAAAGGCAAGTAAGATTCTGATGGCTTCAAGTCTAGCAACTGGGGCATAAGATTCTTCAAAGTCTACCGCAAACTCTTGATTATACCATTGAGCCACCAATCTAGCCTTGTTTCTTATAATTTTGCCATCCTCACTGAGTTTGTTCCTAAAGACCCATTTAGTACCTATAACAGATTGTGATGATGGTCTAGGAACAAGATGCCAAACTTTGTTTCTTTCAAACTGGTTTAACTCCTCTTGCATTGAATTTATCCAGTTTTCATCCTTTAATGCTCCATCAATATTCTTGGGTTCAATCTGAGAGACAAGAGCAAGTTGATCTAATTCTTCCATAATTCTAAAATGTGACATTGTTCTAGGTGGATCATTCAAGCTGCCAATGACATTTTCTAAGGGATGACCCTTAAGAATTCTAATATTTGTAGCATCATTACCTTCTACTAGATCTTGATCCATTGCATTGCTTGATTTAGCTAGGTCACCATCTTCTTTTATTTCTTCTTTTAGAGAATCACTCTTTTCCTTCATGCTTAGGAATTCCCCGTCTTCATCATTTTTCCTGCAAGAGTTATTATTGTTAGAATCATCATGATATTCATCAAAAGAAACATGGGGTGATTCTTCCACAGTTTGACTCTTAATGTTATAAATTCTATAAGCCCTAGATCTATCAGAATATCTAAGGAATATACCGTCATCGCTCTTGGGCTCGAATTTATCTAAGTCTCTTTTGTCATTATTTTGGATAAAGCATTTTGACCCGAACACTTTCATATGTGAGAGAGAGGTCTTTTTACCTTTCAGCAACTCATAAGAAGTCTTTTTGGTGTGTGGCCTTACCATAGAGCGGTTGATAATGTAACATGCAGAGTTTACCGCCTCAGCCCAAAATTTCCTTGGGAGTTACCGTTCGGCAAGCATTGTTCTTGCCATCTCTATGACTGTTCGATTCCTTCTTTCAACTACACCGTTTTGCTCCCCGGTTCTTGGTGAAGAAAATCGGTGTGAAATGCCTTCAGCCCTGCAAAGATTATAGAAGTCAGCATTTTCAAATTCACCACCATGATCAGATTGAATGTTGGAAATCATACACTCACCGTCTTGCTTTATCTTCATATAGAGTGCCTGAAACTCATCAAAAGTATCATTTTTATGTGTGAGAAAGAAAACCCATGTGAACCTAGAGTAATCATCCACCAAGACATATCCATATTTTCTACCACTTAAACTAGCAGTTCTAGTTGGACCAAATAAATCCATATGAATCAGCTCAAGTGGTTTAGATGACATGTTTGTAGATCTAGCCTTGAAGGATTTTCTTTTTTGTTTACCTAGGGCACAAGCATCACACAATTTATTTTCTTATTTAAAAGATAGTTCAGGCAACCCTTTCACCATTGAATGCTTTAACAGTTTATGTAAGATATTGTAGCTAACATGTCCTAGTCTACGATGTCATAACCATCCAAGCTCAAATTTTAGTGCAGCAAGACAAAGAGAGCAGGATCATCTAAGTCAATCATGTAAATATTGTTGACCCTTTTTTCAGAAAATTTTACCTTGTCAGATTTTGGTTCAAGGATTCTACATTCACGAGAGTCAAACAACACTTTATGACCTTTATCACACAATTGACTTATGCTAAGCAAATTGTACTTTAAACCTTCAACTAACAGCACATTTCCAATGGAGTTGGAGAGATTCTTTCCTACATTACATGTTCTAACGATTCTTCCTTTGTTGTTCCCTCCAAATGTGACGTGTCCTCCTTCCTTTTCCTCCAAGAGATAAAATTTTATTTTATCTCCTGTCATGTGTCTTGAATAGCCGCTATCAAGATACCACCTGTTATGCATGGCTGCAAAACATTCCTGCACAAGTAAATAAGCAATAGTGTTTAGAACCCAACCACATTTGGGTCCCATCAAACTCTTCAGATTTTCAAAACATGAAACTATTTCTTTTGGAATCCAAACCTTCCTAGCATTCATGTTTTATTTGCTTAGAGCAGGGATTTGGTTTTTCTTTTCAACTTTGACATTCATTTTCTGTTTGGAGGCTCTTTGTTGGAATTTATGGAAGTTTGAGGAAGTTTGATTCTTAAACCATTGAGGCCGTTGGTTGGTTTTGGGTTGAAAGTAATTATTTTGCCACCTAGGAGATTGAAACTTATAGGGTTGGTGAACATAAGAATCACAATTTCTCTAAAAGCATGGTGGTGTTGGCCTATATGAATGTTCAACCCAGTTATAGTGACATCTGGAAGGCTGAGGAGGTAATGGCCAATGAAGTGTTGACCAATGCTGCTGGGAAGGTTGACCTTTCTTAGACTTTTGGACAATCTTTTTGGGAATTTTAGTGGCTTCCTCTTCAGCCTTTTCTTTTCATTTGGATGTTATTTTTGAGGTAGCAGCATCAGAAGAGGAAACAAATGTGACAGTCTTTAACCCAATTGGCCTTTTGTTTGTTGATTCAAAACCCAACCCTTCCTTGTTGAAGTTCATTCTAGTACCTAGCAATGCATCAAGGTTTTCTCTTCCATCCACAAACTTTTCTAAAGATTGTAGTTTATCCTTCAACTCTTTTTGTAGGTTTTCAATGTTTTGAAGAAGTTGAGTGTTGACTTGTTTGACAACTCCATACTTCTCATTACTCAATTTGCTATCCATTTCATAGCTTTGCATTTTTAGCTTCATGCTATCAATCTCATTTCTTAAGTCTTCATTTTTAGTTTCCAAGTCAGCCATTTCTTTTCTTCCCTCTTCCAAATCCTCAATCATTTTCTTAAGATCTTCAACTTCAGTTTCAAGTAGAGCAGTCTTATCATTCATGTCATGATCATGCACAAACAAGTTAATTTTCTTTTTCAATGATTTATTCTCCTTTTTGTACATGTCATATTTTTCCATGAGCTGTATATATGCTTCATCCCAATCATCAGTTGTGTACTTTTCAAATGGAGAGTTTATCTCAGTTTCTTCATCACCTTTGGCCACGAGACAAAGATCTTCTTTTTCCTTGTCTGAGGAGCTGGTTTCACTATCACTTTCTTCATCGTCACTCCATGTGGACACCATGGCCTTGTTCATCTTCTTGCCCTTCCATTTGTCAGCTTTTCTAAATTTTTCAGGACAGTCAGTCTTGAAGTGCCCTGGTTTGTTGCAAGAATAGCAAATGATTTTGTCAGTTTTCTTGAAGTTTTCAGAATTTGATTTGAAACCTTTTCTTACCTGTGACTTTCCTCTCATGAACTCTTACCTTCCTTCCTCAGAAATTTTCTGAACTTACGTGTGAGCATGCCAACGTCATCCTCATCTCGCTCACTTGCAGAGGCCTCACCTTCATCTGAAGTACTTTGACCGCTGGGTCCTACTTTAAGAGCTAGGGACTTTTTCTTAGGCACCTCAGCCTCTTTGTTCTTAAGGTTGATCTCATAGGTCATCAATGACCCAATGAGTTCATCTACCTTAGTAGTTGCGAGATCTCTGGATTCTTCAACCACGGTCACCTTCGTGTGCCATGTGGGAGTCAGTGATCTGAGAATCTTCCTCACAATTTCCTGTTCTGAATATTTCTTTCCCAAATATGTTAGACTATTAGTAAGCACAGTTAAGCGAGCATACATGTTTTAAATTGACTCATCAGGCCTCATCCTGAATATTACATATTCAGAAACTAAAATATTGGCTTTTGTTTCTCGTACCTGAGAGGTTCCTTCGTAAATTACCTCTAACTTGTCCCACATTAATTTTGCAGTTGTGCAGGTAGTCACTCTTGAGAATTCTACTGGATGGAGTGAGTATTACATGATGTGTTTAGCACTCCAGTTGACAATAGCTTTTCTTATTTGTTCTTTGGTCCACAACTCTTCATCATCCGTAAGCTCATACGGACCTTTCTGATCACTCACCAAAGTTCGTAATCTTGGGCACGAATGAACACCTGCATGCGATGTTTCCAATAAGGACAATTAGTTCCAGTGAAATAAGGAGGCCTATTCATTGAATGTCTTTCAGGTAAAAAACCCTTGGACGCTAATCCACCTTTTCCCTCAAGGTTGTTGGACCCCATAATGAGAGATTAGGGTTTGATACCACTTGTTGAGTAGTTGATAGCAGATCTAAAGGGGAGGGGTGAATAGATCTGCCCCTATTTTCACAATGCAACCCTCTTTAAAGCTAGATAATGATAATAGCAGTGGAATATAACTAGATTAATGAAGGACACAATGATTTACTTAGCAAGATGCTTACGCAATATAGAGAGTGAACCTAAGCTTGCATCTAACACAAGGTAATCGCACAAGCAAACCATAACACATGAAATTTTAAGGTGGTTGTACTGAATCCCCAGTCCTACGTCCACCCCTCACCAAACCCGGTGAGGCTCCACTAGTGCCACGCACTGAACCACAGATCGGAAAGACCTCCGATCGCCTTCCTACTAACCACCGGTAGGGACGTCAACACTGCAGATCGGACAACTTCAGATTGCCTTCGTACTAACCACCAATAGGGATGATCTTCAGTTTCAAATGTTTGAATGAAATGGAAAGAGAACAAGATAAAAATGCTCAAACAAGATATAGAGATATGCTGAAATGAAATAGATCTTGTCTAAGATTGCTGGAGCTTGAATCTTCTTTTCTTCACACGATGTAAACCACCAACAGAAGTTTCTTTCTTCTTCACAAAGCTATCTTCTTGATTTAGCAACAATGGCTTCTTCTTCCTTGTGAAATGAACTTCCTTGGATCTCTTTGAGTTGATGAAGAAGACTATGGATGTAGCTTTGATCACCTTTGAGAACCTTGATTGCTTCTAGCTTCCTTGGTGGTTGCTTGCTTCAGATCTAAGCTTGAATCACCTTGGAATGGATGAAGAACTTCTGCACGGAGTATTATTCACGGCTACAGTACCTCTTCTTCCAACCTCCTCTTTAGCCTCTCTTGATCTCCCTTTGATTCAAATGATCAACTAGGGTTTCTAACCCTCTTGTGTTGGTTTTATATGTTTTGAATGGTCCATAGACACCCCCAGACCAGATCCACAATCCATGGGAGATTGGGTGACTTTAGGATTAAAGAAATACAAAGAAAGGGGCTACCCTTGAGGTGGAAAATGAAGTCAAACATTACTGCATCGGGGCTGGCGGTCGACCGGAGGTAGGTGGCGGTCGACCGTTCTGAGAAAACCCTGTAGAAATTTTGGTTCTAGAATTTTCTTGGTGGAAATTCCAGTCGACAGCCCCTGGGCCAGCGGTCGACCGCTAGCTGGGGAAACCCCTGGTTTCCCCGGTTCAGTCCGTTAACCCCTTTAGCTCAGTCCTTTAACTCCTTTAACATCTCATTCATGTCTGTGGCATCAACCTTGACAGTCTTGAAGGTGTCAACTGAGTTTTTGACCTTGGGTTCTCTTGGTTATGCTTCTTTGTGCATCGACCTTGGCTATGTGAAATTTTGACTCATTTCATGCTAAGTGTTGACTCTTCTTGAAGCTAGCTTGATCTTCTGTTAGCTATCTAGCCTATTGCTTCCTGAAGGGATTTTCATTCTTGGAGTTTTATTCGTGCTTGGGCGTGAACATTGATCTTTCACTTTTGCCATCTCCACTCAATTCCTTGTCCATTCATTGACTTATCTATCATGAACAAAACATCACGTATGTCAGTCATATGAGAGTGGAAAACATCAATGACTTATAGTGTTCAGCCATTATTAAAACCATGAATATCAAGTAACTCAAATGACCACAGGGACATAACAAAAGCACAAAGTCCCCGCCAGGTGGGTCCGTTATCAAGATATTTTTGCTAAGAAGCAGCGGTGCCACAAGTTCAACGGCCGTCGATTATGCATTCAGGGGTCCACTTCTTCTTCTCCTTCTTTTCATTCATCTTTTCTTTTGCTCAGCTCCCACCCTTGGGTGGTGTACCTAACTTCTCCTGATCCTGTTTCTATGATTTTCTCCTCTCTTCTTGGTTCGGTGAACCCCCATTCCTTTTCTTCTCGTCTAGAGCCTTCGGATCTTCCTTCTTTCCATGATTCTATGCCTCAAGCTAGGCCCTCCTATCATCCTAATTTCGGGATATCTCCCGATTCTTCCTCTCCTCATCCGGGTCCTCCGAATCCTTCCGATCTTCATTCTCTATTGCACTCACATCATCCAGAGCCTCCGGATCTCCTCTTTTATCATCCCAATCTTAAATTTCCACTTGATTCTTCTGCTCTAAAATTTTCAGATTCTGCCTCTAATTCTTCTCCGAACCTGTTGGATGATTACTCCTCTTCTTCTTCACTATCGCAGCCATCTCATTATTTTTCTATTCGTTCTATCTCACCCTTTCGGGGTTCTTACCTTTTTTCTTGCTATTTTTGGGGTTTTAGTCCACCTTGATCTTAGTTAATCTTTGTTTCTTCTGTAGCATGTTCCTTGTTATCAGGGTCTCTGTGCCCTAGTGAGGGAGTTTTAGCTGTCACCTCTTTTCCTTTTCATCATTTTCGTCCAGTTTGGTGTCTGTCGCTCCTTCATGTCAAGGAATCTCCACACCTTGTTATCCTCTACCTATTCATCCTGTGAAGCAAGGAATACAAAGCTCACGCTACTCAAAGCTCACTGATCAAGCTCTCGCTTCAAGATGCTAGTTTTCATTGCCATGGATCTACAAGGTATCTTTTAATTATGCAAGAACATGCCGTCATTTCCATTATTTACTTCTACGCATGGTTATAATGCTGGTTCCATAGCACGATTGAGTGGTTTAGGGTTTTTTAAGTTTAGTCAAAATTAGGTCGCTTCTGCAGCACCTTATGCTGGTGATAGCTCCGTGCCGGGAGTCCAATTTCTTTCCCCGATCGTCGAGGGTGACCTTTTGAGCATTGGTTTTTCACACACTACATGGCGAGCTGTAGCCGATCTCTCTAGGGAAACATCGTTGCTGCTTTGGTCATTCTTTGGGTATACACAAATGCCTTTTCGCTTCTCTGCTCGGCCGAGTGCAGGGGCAAGAGATGAAAGGATAAGATAACCAACCTAGGCGCTCCCTAATACAAGAGAGGTCTCAAATAGGGGCAGTCTGATGACCCTTGAAAAATGAGCTTTCATGCTAAATCTAGCCAATAAAGGCTATGAAAAAGAAAAATCAATACAAAATTCAATGCAAAAATTATGAAATTAAAGGCATGGCAAGAGTGGCAGTACAGTTTCCCGCGGGACATCTTAAGCCCGGTCGAATGTGTGCCTAGTCAATGGGTCTCAAAATCAAAGACACAAAGCCCTAGCGCATCAGACTATATCTTTGAGGGGTAGTGCCCTGGAAGGAATTCAAATCTTGATATCTCCCATCATGTATTATGCTTATCTCTATTTTTCTTTTGTTTCTCCCTCTTAGGCTGGATTGTATCCCGGGTATGGTCTTAGTAGGGGCACCATTCTTTAGAGGCGGTTGGTTGTAGCGCGCCACCCTCATATGCACACCCTGCTTAGGGGGGAGTTTTTAATGAGAGGGGGCGGAATGATGACTCCTAGCCAATAGTTTAAACCCGTCTTTGGGTGCTCCATATTATGATTTTCAAAATCAAAAAAAGAAAAAAAATTAAATATTTCAAAATCCAAAAAAATCAGATATTATATATAATAAAAAATCAAAAAAATGAAAAATATTGAAAATCAAAAAAACATGTGTCTTTTTATTTTTTATCTCCTAGTTATTTCTTGAGAACAGGCATAATCTATTTGTAGAGTGTGTAGGTTGCAAGTGTCAAGGCTTCCTTACTCTTTATCTTCAACTCTGTCTCCTGATCACATCTTTCTAATCTGTTCATCTCTTCAATCTTATCTCTTGATCTGCCTGAAGCTCATGTCCTTCTCAACTTCTGCTCACTTCGCTTCGCTTTATCATATCTTCATGAGAGGACTTCGCCTTACTATTTGTAAACCTGGCGGTTCAGCTTCATCTGATCTAGGGCTTTGATTTAGGCATATTTGTCGTGTCTTTTCGCCCCCGTGGTGTTGTCGTCCCACGTGTTGCCTTTGGCCCCCGTGGCTGTCATCCCACGTGCTGTCTTTTGTCCCCCGTGGTGTTGTCGTCCCATGTGTTGTCTTACGTCCCGCTGTGTTGCCGTTGTCCCACTATGTTGTTGTCCCACCATGTTCTTGTCCCACCGCGTGTGTTGTCCCACCGTACTGTGTTGTCTTATCCCACCGTGTTTTTCAATCCCGTACACGCTTGTTGTTTGTTCTTGTGATGTTTTGCTTATGATATCATGATATGTTGTTATGTTGTTATATTCACTCCATCTTTCTTATGTTATGTTCTAGTTCATGTTCATCTTTGTTCACTTGTTGTGGTTGTCTTACATCGAAAAAACCAAAAAATCCCGCTTCGCTTGGCAGGTAAGTAAGTTATGGCTCTCTATTCCTACTCTTTGTTGCATTACTATATGGTATTGTTGGCACCTTAAATATAATCAGATGGCAAGCATGTCTGAACGATGGAAGAATGCGGCTTGCTGATGTGCAAAGGCCGAAGAAAATCAACAAAGAAGGGTCCTCTCGGACTGCTGAAGCCTCAGGTTACCTGGCAAGAGCATCAGGGACTCCGTAACTCATAACCTCGGGACGTCCGGAAGAAGTCTACAATAAACCGTCAATGGGGTACGACCTACCCACCAAACTGGCATCGACTCAATCGTGCCGATCAAACCCCATACTTTGTCCCATCAGGATGAGAATATACCTGGTGGTCCGCCACCTGATAAGGAACCCTCCCGAGGTGAAGGAACACCCCTGGTTCCTCAGAACAAAGTACCGATGGCCATGTTAGCAAAAAACCCGAGTGATCTGACTTGGGTACATCTTCTTGCCAGAAAGGTCCGTATGTGGCTGAAAAGCTGCCCAGTCAATACGAAAGTACTCCGAGTGGTGACCCACTCAATAAAAATGCCGCACATATGCATAGAGCAGACCTGGTAGCACAGATCACAGTGCCGAGTGTCATGTTAGTGGAAAACCTGAGTGACCGAATTAAGAGCACGGCTTATGCCAGAGATTGTCAATCAAGAGTTTGATCACCTCCATGATACATTTTATGTTGGCTCAGCAAGGCCAGAGTAAGTTGGGGGGTTCGGAAAGGTCCCTGGAGCCATTACGAGATCCACAAATGAATCCAACCCGGACGAATGGCAACAAGCGGAGCTTAAAACGGTGTGCTTGATATCCACCCGACACCGCCAAATCCGGCATGCTCGCCTTCACCCGACGTCGCCAATACTGGCGCGCTTGCTTCCACCCGGCACCCCTGATTTCGGTGCTGCCAAATCCGGCGTGTTGCTCGCCACGCCAGATTAAAAGCCCAACGTGTATAGCTCTATATAAGGGGGCAATCCAAAGAAAAAAGAAGGAGAAAGGAAGGTTTTTTGAAAGGGTTTGGAGAGGAAGAAACCTGCCCGTGTGAGACAGCCCCCAGAGTGGCCGTCGTCCCGACCTTCTACAGAAGAACGCCCCTCAAGAGAGAAGAGAAAGAGCCTGATTTCGGATACCTTGTTCTCGCTTGGAGAAGCAGAGGTGGGTTCGTGAGAGCCTGAGTATCTTCCCGTCTCTCCTCTTCCCCAAGTCTTTGATGATTTGTCATGTAAAGGGGCGATGATATGAGCCCAGGGTCCCATCCTTCTCTTTGATCTCTTCTCTTTATGATTGTTGCTTCGCTGCCTCTGTCCGAGCGACAACACTGGACCAGGTTCATGTATATGTTGTTTCTACTTTTCTTATGCAATCGAATGGCGTTTTGGGTGTGAGTGCCTCTGCATACCTTGGTGTTCCCCTTCTTCTCTGCCGCATTTTCTCTTTATACTACTCGTGTATCGCCGTTTGATTCTATCCCTCGACAAGGGATACGCCCTGGGTCGTCCAAGGGCTATATAAAAGCCATCCCCCTCCCTGGGGTCTCTTCGGTGGGTCGATCGCATCAAATGGTCTGTGCTTATCCCATCCTTGTAGGCTTCATTGCTCAACGTTGGAGCTGGCTCCCTCATCACTCCCAGCTCACGATCATGAGCTGGGCGAGGTATAGCCGCTCCCACTATTCGAGTATTATGTTTTAAATATCATAAGTGTCATAATATATGGTACTTATTAACTGTTCAATCATTTGCCTCTTACAACCATGCTTGTATGTCGTCCCTCTTTGTAAGCGCCGCAACCTATATGTTCATAATCAACCCCCCCCCAAATTCTGACTAATTAATTTTCCTATGTTCAACTTATTATCATTTTATAGTTTATTGGATGGCTTATTATCGTGTTTCTCTACCCTAAGAGGGGTCGGGTGAGGGTCTGTCTGTAGAACCCTTTTCACCCTTCTCTATTATATGGGTGATATAAGGGCATTACTATGAGCATCATCTTTCTTACGCTAATCTCGATTTGCCAGTCGGGGAGGGGGAACATTCCTCGTCAGATGTTCTGTCGCTAGCTTTCTTCTGAATCGCCAAAAGCCCACAGGGCCCGTCCTCATGACGTGGGATCTAAACGGTCACTAGGGCGAACATAAATAGATCTATCGATCCAACATTAAACCAAATCCACGTTCCCCGGGGAATCGTGGTGGCCTTGGGTTTATGGAACCCCTCGTAGGCTAGTCTTCGGGGTTTCTAACCTGTTTGAGCCATTCTTTGGATCTCTTGATAACCCATGGAGTATCGGCGCCCCTCGTAGGCTAGCCCTCGGGGTTTCCGTCCGTTTGGGTTTGCCAATTGCCGTGTTGGCGTCCCGACATTTAAAAGCTTATCCCGGGAATTCAGTGGGTGTGCCTCGACTTTTCCCCTATGACCCTCAAGGATATGGGGAGATGCTGCTAAATTTTTCTCTGATGTATGATCACTCTGATGATATTAATGAACAACTAAACTACCCGTGATATTAATATACCTCGAACAATTTTGTCAACAAACACTTGGCTGATTTGCCTCGAACTAGGACAATTTGTGCTTGAGTATGAACCTCGCACAGAACTGAATCAATCAACTCATATCTTAATAAAAATCTTGTGATTAACAAGTTTGAATTGAGCCACAAAGCTCTGTTGGAAGAGGGTTTGCTCTGTTCTAGTAGGTTTCAGTAGAACTCATCGCCTAATACTGCATGGCCGAATCTGGCGCCCAAATCGGTGCGCCGGGTTAACCTCCCTCTCAAAACCCAGAATTCCCAAGTTTCATTGAAATGGCGTGAGGCCTAATTCGGTGCTCCTTCTTCCCTCGCGCTGTATTAAGCCCACTTCTACCCCACGCCGAAATAGAACCACATATACACCACTGCGCCGGATTAAGCTCTTTTCTACCCCACGCTAAATTAGCTTCACATGCATCCCCCCACGCCGAATTAGCATGCAACCCTCCTTCCATGTCCTTCCTCATTGCCGTACTTCCCATGGAGTCAACTCTAAGTCTTAGGTTTCAACTTCCTGCTTCAATCTGCTTCCCCTTCTTGGCTTTCCACTTAGGAGTTAAGGGCCATCATCGGCTCGCTAATTAATAAGGAGCATGGTCATCCTGTGAATGAGTAATGAGAATGGTGATGATTGCATTTATAGATCTCTCTTGGCCTTGCTGTCTCCAAGCTTGCTCATCCATTTATACTTATATACACATATACGGATATATGCATTTAGCATCTTCAGTATGCCTACCTTTGTCTCGGCCTCCCAGTATATCAAATGGTGATTTGTGGAAAATCAGATTAGGTCTGATTGGAAGCTCTCACTACGCGTGATGGCCTTTTTCGGACCTATGTTCTCCACCACGTACCGGAGGTCTGGTTAATAATACGATTGCATTTACATGCTAGAATGTGTGTGCAGATCATGTCCTTCAATTTGCTTAAGTTGTCGTATCTGTTCCAGCCCCGGTGGTTCTTTATCTTGGCAATTAATCAACTATTTTTCTCCTTCCCGGAGGATGTAATTAACGTCATTGCCTTTATAGTATGACGGACTTACGGTCCCGACACGGACTTCACATTCGTCTGACCAAGTCAGATCGAGCGCACAATAAATTTGTCACACATGTGATTGGCATGCACTACGCTAAAATAAAGCCCCTAATAAATAAACTCAAATAAATAAACATAAATAATTTAATAAAATCTATCCCAACAAGCTGGCACGCCCGGTGGGACCCAGTTTCCCTTCATCTCTTTACCAAGATAAGTGGGCCCCGGGGCCCTCCCAAAGAATGCTGATCGTGTGCTTGTTTCTATGATTACAGGGAAACAGTGATGGCTACTAGACTCGCTGCATTGACCTTCGGCCCCGCGATCGTGGCCGACCACGCTGATTATGGGTACCTGGCGGTACCAACTATCATCGGCACCTTCCCACCGGTGGTCGGCTTCCCCAATTTCTTGGGGGTGGCCTTCATTGATGTGCTGGAGGTTGAAGCTCTAGAGCTTATTAAGGAAAACATCAACAAGAAGCCCAGGGTTCATAACGCCCGATGCTTCAAAGGCCTGCCAAGAGGCCAAGTTCAACTAACAAGTTGCATGGTCTATCATGTAGCTCAAGGGCCTCCCCCTATTTGCCACAGCAAGCCCGGAGGCCGCTGCCAAGGAAGCTTCCGAAGGAGAGCTGCTACCCCTATCGTCGGATGACTTTCAGCGTCTGGCAAGTCTATTCTTATTGGGGGCGTCCGTGTCTTTTTGGATGGGCATGATGCCCAAGTCATCCCAGACCGCATGATAATTGCTGTACCGGTCCACAACTCCTTCCAGGCTTTGTTTGGGAGGAGAGCTGAAAAAGAAGAAACTGGCCGCCAAGGCCGAAAAGAGCTGGCCCCGAGGCTGAAGGTATTCAAACAAGTGTGGGTGCCTAAGAGGATCCAACTTGTCCATCAAGCAGAGCCTGCTTGCTACAACTTCGAGCTTGCTATGGCAAGGAAAAAGAATAAGAGGGGCTTGACCCCGAGAAGAGAAGAAACGGTTGTTGACCTTCCACGCCGTGCTGTCTTCAGGGCCTGCACTCGACAAGCCAACATCCCTACAATAGAGAGAAGATTCGAGCAACCCGCTGGGAGGTCCCGACTAACTTATATCCCTCCAATAAGAGGTCGACAGTTGTCCCCAGTCCTCCACCAAGGACGGAGTCAAGAAGAAATGACCAACATGGTCAGGAGTGACTTCAGGGGTCTGGGCAACCCCGCGTTAGGCCAGTAACGATTGCTCCAAGCAGCTGTAGTCGAAGAGGGAGACTGCCTGCCAATGGCAGTTGAGGAAGAAGAAGAAAGAGGAATGACATCATCTGTCGATGACAACGGGTATGAAGACCACCCATATTACAAGGCCGATGAAGCCCTTCTCTGGTAGGAGGAGAAAAGAAGAATTTCTGTGTTTGAAAGACTGACTTTCCCTAGCCAAACAAAAAGGAAGGTCAACAGACAGAGTAAAAGGATGCATATCTTTGCCTGCAACGTGACCAGAGTGGCCAGCAAATACGGGAGTATACCCGAGGAGCCCCAGGAGCTGGTTCGATTAGCCGAAAGGCCAAGGCCGAATACCAGAAGGACTTAAGCCGTAAGGGAAATGCTGAGAACTGTAAAGGGAAAACAAGTACTCGCTGAGGGGGTCACTACATTGACTGCCAATGTAGTAACAATTGAAGAAGACGAGGTGCTCCTAACCACCTCGCTTGAAGGCGCTTCTGGTGAGACAGTTGAAGGCATCCCCAGTACAGTAAACATGGATCCGTCGGTATTGATGCTGCTACAGAAATATCAACAGAAGATAGAACCCCTGAAGAAGCAGCTCTATGAGAAGGCAGAACAATCCTCAGCATCCAAGCAACCAGAGATGCAAGCCGAATCGTCACGTGGAGGCATCAACCCGTGTGATTTTCCACAATTGTTTACTCTGCCCCAGCCAGCAGAGCATAGTCAGTCGGCTACCCAGCAACGTGCGCCTCAGCTGTTGCTATCGCTAGTGCTGCCTCAAGTGCACCAAGCACCTTCGTTGCTACGTCCTCCACCGCTGGTGACTACCCTGGTCACTCCATATCTGCAACCATCACATTTCTACCTTTAGCCGGTTGACCCAACCACTGTAAACAAGTTGATGGTAGAAAGAATGATCGAACTAAAGCTTGCCGAATGGAGTGAAGGCGATTATGTTACATTTGATGCTTATCGGGAGCCATACCCACTGCATCATGCATCTAAGCGGCTCCCTCCAGGAATTAGCAAGCCGCCCAAATTTGACAAATTCAAAGGGCATGGGTCCCCAAAGGAACATATTACATACTACATGATAGTCATGGGTGATCTAGCTACAGACGAGTCGTATTTGGTGAAATTCTTCGGGTCCTCACTAACTAGGCTCGCTTTTGAATGGTACTCCAGCCTTCCAGCTGGGTCAATCAGTGACTGGTAGGACATGCAGAAGAAGTTCAGAGAGAGGTTTCATGTCACTGAGAGAGAAGTCACAGTGGCTGAACTTTACTCAACAAGACAAAGGTCGGATGAAACGGCCCTTGAATATATTAAAAGGTGGAGGAACCTTGGAATGAGATGTAAGTGGCCCCCGCATCAGGAGGACGCTGTACAAATCTGTAAGCAGAACCTCGACAGGGAAGTACTGGAAAAGATGATCGGCATGGAAATCGGGTCGTTCGACTGTCTGAACAATGTGGTGGCTGAGATTGAAGCTTTCCTGGCGAAGCATGCATATACACCATCCAATGTCGCTATGCAAAAGGCAAAGGCAGCAGAGCGGCGCTCGGCGCCTAAAGAAGCAAATACCCTTGATATTAAAGCATTTGAACAACAAAGTGACATGGGCAAGAAGGCAGTTGCCCCTCAGCCTAATAAAATAGAAGAAAAGAAGGAAAGTCCCTCGCTCAGGGACAAGATGAAGAAGGCTTACTCTTTTCCAAAAGAGAAGACTAAAGTTCTATTTGAATGGATCACCCAGTATGACAAGATCACCCTGCCTAAGCCAAAGAGGCCTGAAGACTTGAAAAGAAAAGATAGTCCGAGATTCTGCCCCTACCATCAAATGTTGGGACATCCGATTGAAGACTGCTACGTATTCAAGGATGTCATCGAGGGCTTGATAAGAAAGGGTGAACTCGAGATGGGGGAGTACAAAGTTGATCCTCCACAGCCTCATGAAATGCCAATGAATCGGGCAGCTGCCAATATGGTATCTCTATACCAGGCATTGCCAGAAGAAGTTGTAGAGTCCAGCACCCAACATGCTTATGAGGCGTGTTTCCTGACTCCCCTGAAAGAGCAATAGGAATGGCAGCAGGTCCCTACAAAAAATAAGAAGAAGCTTCCACCTCACCCAGCAGCGGGGGTACATATCTGTGGTGTGACAGCATGTCCAGCTCCACCGACTCCAGCACTAGTTTGGTTGAATCAGCCGATAGTGATCCAAATACCCACTCACAACTGGAGTAGACAAACTCCGTTGCCAGTGAACAGAGAAATTAGCCCGAAAATCTAGCGACTTCAAGCCTACATAAATGGGCTGGATGAATATGAACCGCACAAGGTGCATCCTTTGCTAATAAGAGACCATGTCCCATGGGAAGAATTGGAACAACTCTCTCTCGATTAGAGGGAAGAACCAGGCAAAGCAGCAAAAGAAGATGACGGCCTATTCTGGGGGTAGGCGCCATCAAAGAAAAAACAAAAGAAGAAAAGAAAGGCCTGTAGGACCAAGAAGGAGATGGTACTCTCCTGCAATACTCTTTCAGCTCTCTTCAACCTGCCCGGTTACGAAGATGAAGAAGAGATATGCTTTATGCCCACAGCTGAGGCGAGCCAGGCCGAAGCCGCGATTGTTGCTCATGCAACTCGGTCAGGCGGGAAATGGGGGTGCCAGCCACCCGCTAACCACAACATTATCTTCAGAGGGGAGCAACCCTACAAGATACCCTCTCCAGAGGTCAGGGGAGTTCAAATCCCTCTTCCGCCAGGGCTGTACAATCAAAGTGGGGGCAACGGTGGTGCCCTTCCTTTCTTGAAATTATGAAGATGTCTAAGGGCAAGCAGCCGTGTCAGGGAACTAACTCTGCAATTGGGGGCACCCTCCCGCAGCTTGACCAACCTTCTGGTGCGCCAGATGAAGATAATACTAGCCCAACAGTAGACACCAAGGGGCAGCAAGAGGATGGCACCCAACAAAGAGGTGTAGACTTAGAGTCCGATGAAGCAGGTCCATCAGGGACTGCGCTACACGGCTCTTCTAGGCCGAGATGGGTGGAGGAGATGAAATTATCAAATGCCTTAGCTAGAAGCAGGATAATGAAGCTGCTGAAGAAGCTCCCGGCAAGGTTCACCATCTGGGAGATCCTCTCCCTGAGTGAAGAAACAGGGCAAGCAATTATCACTACTCTGCAGACGCCTGCCCAGTATGAAGCATGTTTGGCGGAGGCACTGTCTGAAGCAAATGTGACCTTCACTTAGGAGGACATGCTAATTTTTACCGTTAGTCATAATAGACCATTATACATGAGGGGACAGCTAAATGGCCAGAAGCTGAACAGAATCCTAGTGGATCCCTGAGCAGCTGTCAATATTCTTCCATACATGATTTACCAGAGGTATTACTTTGATGTGCGCCTCGACAAAGTCAGAGATATGCGTATCTTCTGCTTCAATCAAAAATTTGAAGTGCCATTGGGAGTGGCAGAATTCACCCTCACCATGGCAGATTTCACCATGGGAGTGTAGTTTCATGTTATCAACTCTAACATCTCGTACAAAGCATTGCTCGGCCGCCACTGACTGCATGAGAATTTAGTTGTGCCATCTACATTTCATCAATGCCTCAAATATAATCAAGATGGAAAGGAGGAGAGGATGTTTGCTGACCTCCATCTGTTCGAAGTGTCCAAATGTCATCTACTGGATGCCTCTCTATATGTGGAGGAGTCACATAAGACCTCTGAAGTGAAGGCCTCTGCCAAGGCAGTAAAGAACACCTCTGGCAGTGACTGGTTTCCACCACCACCATCGAGATATGTGAGTCCCAAGACAGTGTCGCACATTGCTAGCATAGGGGATGTGGGTAGAGCTGAACCTCCTGCCACTTACCCTGAAGTAATTGAAGCCGAGGTTGATAAACACCACAACCATATTAAGATCTCGGAAGGCCTTTCAAGCCAATAGCCGGCCTCGACCATCCCACTGTCGAGCCACTCAAAACACTGGAGGTAGCCCAGTCTGAAGCCCCCAGAAGTCTATTTTATGCGGCTGAAGAACATGTTGTGCAGGAGGACCCCGACTATCACCTTCTTGAAGATTTAGAAAATCCGACAGTCCGTATTCAAGGGCTAACATTTACAATAGACAAGGTACCTAAGATGTTCAGCAAGCAGCACATCCCCTCTGGCCAACCTCACAAAGAAAAAGAAGCGTTCTGATGGGGGCATCTCTCATCCTTCCCATTTTTCAACAACTCCGATTGTTCAACGGCATGGTTCCATTGTGTCTGTCACATTTTTCTGAGTCGAGTCATGTAATTTTCTTATTTTATTTGAGTCATATCATTGTAATTTTCCTTTTATTTGAGTCATGTACCTAGGTTAATGAGTCATTTACCTAAAATGTTTGTCATTAGGTTGATTAGGCTAGCTAATGGGCCCAATCCATTGGGATAGGCCCATGGGCGCCCCCTACCCCTTAGTTATTTGTCATTGTATCTAGAGTCAGGGACTTTTTGTAAAATGTGGGTTGCCTATATATAGGACCCCCATCTCCCCATTTGAAGTTAATCAATCAATGAATGAAATCTGAGAATTTAGTCCAACCAAATTATTCTTGTGGTGAGAAGCCATTAGAGTGGAGTGAGAAGCTCCCCTGCCCTATCTCTCTCCTCTCTCTCTCACTCTCTCTCTCTCCAAGAAGAGGAGGGCGCCCCCCTCTCTCTCTCCTCCCCTCCCTCTCTCTCCTTCACATCATCAACCCTCTCTCTCCCGCTCATTATTCATCCTCCCAACTACCCCCAACCCTCATTACTCCACCCCTAGTCCCAAGAGACCCTCCACCAATCTATACTCCACCACCCAAGGACCCACTACCCAATCCCCTTCCCTAAGCACCCTCTCATCTCCCAAGGGAGAATTCCCCACTCCCCAAGCACCCCTTCCCTTCCCCAACACAACCCCTCCCATCCCCAAGACAAAAAAATTAATCCAACCCTTATGCCCATTTTCAAATATTCTTTCCCTCTCACCCACCATCCCAAATTCGCAGCTCCTCTCTCACCCACTGTAAACCCCTCATTCCATCCCCCATTCTCCCCTTCCCAAACCTTGGAACACCCCCTCCCAGACCCCCTCACATCTAGAGGTTGCCTCTCTACACATCCACCTCATTTCCCCTCCTATATACCCCATTTCCCCCCATCATCTTCAACCTGCAGTTCTCAATTTGGAGGAAGCAGATAAGCTGTGGATTGCAGAGGCTGTCCCATCGTCTCCTCGACGAACCTGGTGGCAAGTTCTATATTGCTGGAAAGATCGTCAAGTCAGCTTCGCAACCGTGGTGGTCTCGTCCCTGTCCGAGTTCGTAGCTGCCCGGATGAGCCATCTTCACCAGACCGCACTTCTTCCTCCTGACAGTCAACCTGAAGCAATGTTCAGAGACTGCCACGGCCATCCTCTTGAGGATGTGATGCGACACGCCTACGGATGACGATGCTCTGATACCAATTTGATGTGACACCACGACTCCTCGGACCTAGAATTTGCAAGCAATCCGGACCGAACGGTGATATCTCACAAGCGGACTCACTCGCGTTGGCACACTCGGGTCCATAGGTGGACCGGCGATGGCGGTGTGGGTCGGAGGTTGGACCACAAGGTTCCAAGGGTATGGCCAGCTAGGGATGGACCCCAATGGGCCAGAGATGCCCAATTCCAAGGGCGGCCGGCACGCCGGGGGCGTGGGTTGTAATGTCACTCTCACAGCTCACCCGCGGTAGTCACGCAATTAAATGATAATTCAGGTTCAGGCACTCTCTTACACCGACGGTACTAAGATGCAATACTAATTAAGCAAAGGACATCCAGCGAAGAGTAGTGTGAGTGGCTCACCTGATCAGTGTGAAGACACCGATCCCGGCCGGAGACGAGGGCGAGCGGGGAAGCGTGGGCTACCCGCACGCTGCGCCGATGAAGCTTCCCCTGTTTAAGTTATACAAGCACTACTCCCCACGCAGGGGGGTGGACTAGGGGAGGGGAGATGGAGTTACAAACCAAACACTACCTCCACACAGGGAGGGGCGCTAAGCCGGCCAGGCGGGGAGGGAAGATTGGCTTGAATCGCACCGATGAAGCACCCTGCCGAATCTGCCCAGGTCTGGGACAGCAGGACAGGGGGTCGGTGTAGTCGTCGCTGCGCACTCCTCCAAACTCAGGATTCGATGAGACCAGTGCTGAAACGACGCTGACGGATCCAGGCACGTCTGTGAATTTTTGTGGGCAGTCCTGAAGTCGTCACCGACTGGGGCAGGCTCTGGAACATGGCCCCTACGCTCAGACTCGTACTGTTCCCAGGGTGCAGCAGCAGATGGATGTAGTCACCACGACAGCTCCTGAAGTCTGATTGATGCGAGACCAAGTCAAGGACGACCGTGGACGAGTCTTCTTTGAGCAGCAACCAAGAAGAGCACCAGACGATGTCAGGGTGGCGAGGAGGAGTCCGTTGAGTGAGGGGGGATCAGGGCAGGACCTGAAAGATCTGTTCTGCGCGCCCGGGAGAGAAATATTGGAAAAGGCTCTTCCTGATGCCGAAAGGGACGCCGCTTGTTGGTGATGGTAGATGCCTTGTGGTAGAAGCTTTTGGCCAAGTGGCGCCTTCAGAAGTTGAGGGGTGTGGCCGTGGTAGCTTCTGTACTGCAGCTCTGGTCCAGGTTCTGGTCCCAGTTGTGCAGTCGGACGAGAATGGGCACCACGATCTATAGTGAAGTCAGAACGAGACGATTCCACCTCGCCTGTGAAGAAGACTAGAAGTCCTTTCCGATGATGTATGGTGCACCTCTAGATGACGTCAGACAGCACCGGGGCAGTCTCTGCAAGTCGGGATCCAACTGCTGCCTGCGAACTGAGATGGATAGGGTGATGAAAGGTGATGGGAGACGGAGTAGATGGGGTGGGAAATGGGGTGGATGGGTGTGGGGGTGACACCTGACTATGTGGGGGTCTGTTAGGGGGTGATTCAAGGTGTGGGAAGGGCAGAAAGGGGGCTGGGAGGTGGTATAGCAAGTGGAGGGAGGGGGAGATGCGAATTTGGGTTGGGAAGGAGAGAGGGAGGAGAGATCTCTCCTTTGTTTTGAATGGTGGGTTAATGGAGGGGTTAATGGGGGCCTAGGGAATGGGAAGGGTTGCCTTGGGGAGGGGAAGGGGTGCTTGGGAGAAGGGATTCTCCCTTGGGAAAATGAAAGGTTGTATTGGGAAGGGGAAAGGTTGCTTGGGAGGAGGGAGAGGTGCCTAGGAGAAGGGTATTCCACCTAGGGGTTGGAGGGGACTTAAATGGGAGGTATGGGGAAGGGGGAGGGGTCTTAATTAGAGGTGAATAGGGAGGAGAGAGAGTGAATTTCAAATTTGGGGGTGGGGAGGAGAGAGAATGGGGTTCGCCTCCTTTAGAGAGAGAGAGAGAGAAATAGAGAGAGAGAGCTAGAGAGAGAGGCACAAATTCTTGTGGCAATTTTCTCAATACTTCATTAGCTTTCAAATGAGAGATTGGGGTCCTATTTATAGGAATCCCACAATTTAACATAAGACCCTGAGTTTTAGACTAATGACAATAAACTAAGAGAGAAGGGGGCGCCCATGGGCCTAGCCCACTTAATTGGGCCCAACTGACTCATTAACCACTCTAATGCCAATTAACCTAGGTAGATGACACCTTAACCTAGGGACTTGACTCAAATAAAAGGAAAATTACATAATAAGAAAATGAAAAATACATCTTATGACTCGGAATAAAGTGGCGAACAAGATGTAGCACTGCTGGCGAGCATCAGGATCCTCGAACAAATGAGATCGTCGGTGATGTCCCCATCAGGATGTGGAGGCGGGACTTGGCTGGGAGCTTCTACAAGGAGCCTACTTCAAGGAACAAGAAGCGAAACCCCGTTCGGCACCCGAAGCTAAGATTTATCAATTTTCTCCTCCAGGTGCGCAGTTCTGTCTCCTCTGGAACAGAACCAACCCCTGTCCACTATTCAAGCTCTCCCCATCTTCTCCGACATCCTCTGGCATCCCCGTTGATCTCGTTTCGAAGAGGACTCAACAACGGTTCCAACGACTCTGACCACGCCTGATTCCGAGCTCTGGAGCACCCGTAGTGTTTTCATCTTTCAGCTGCATTGGTGTTGCGACAGTCAGAACCAGAACTCAGGGTACCTGTTCGCGCCTCTGCCCCAACCAGCACAGTCAACGAGGAAACTCCACAAAATTTGGACGTCTTCCGGAGTCACCTACAAAGATTCTCCAGCTGGTCTCATCGCCAAAAAAATTCGGGAGTGGCTTCAACGGCGTCAACTTCAACTGTCTGTCCCTGGTTCCTGAGAACAGGCAGAGTCGGTAACCTCCATCGTTTAGCTTCTATTTTAGTCTTTCCCTTCCCCGCCTGGCCGGCTGAGTGCGCCTCCCTGCGTGGAGGTATATTTTGGTTGTAATCCAATTCCTCACCCCTAGTCCAACCCCCTTGCAAGGTGCGTAGTGCATGTAATTTGATTTAATCTGGTTGAAGCTTCATCGGCGCGGCGTGCGGGTGCATACCCATGCCTCCCCGCTCGCCATCGTCTCCGA